>JAODAL010004647.1:0-153502 GCA_025379985.1 Phyllomedusa bahiana | reverse complement strand
AAAAAAACTTGACCTTGTGGTTATCAGGGACATGGAGTATGGAGCACGGACAGAAAAACAATTACAGAAAAAATTTCCCCCGCCTTGAGTAAATAAAAAAAAAGAATGCCAAAAAAAAAGGGCCCCTGGGTGGAACGGGAAGCGTTAACCACCAGATTTAAGTAAACCCAAATTTGGCCGCATCAAGGAGGGGCAAGCGCTACCCGGACGGGGAAAAAAATTTATGTCCGTGAAACTAAAAATGGTGGTTGAAAGACCCTTTTCCGGCATTTTTTAAATCTGTGGGTCAACGGGTTTTAAATGGTCTTTTCTGCGGTCGGCAGATTAGTCAATGTCCGTTAACTAAATGGGGGTTTAAAAAGACTCCTTTTTCCGGCACTTTTTAATCGGGGGGTTCAGCGGGTTTCGGTTTTGCTGTGGCCCGGGACAGGTATAGTCAAGTCCAGTGAAACAAAAATGGTGGTTGAAAGTCTTTTTCCGGCCCTTTTTTTTAAATCTGGGGTACAGGTTTGGGGCTCATGTGTGGCCCAGGACAGATATAGTCAATGCCATTCAACAAAAATGGTGGTTGAAGACCCCCTTTTTCCGGCATTTTTAATTGGGATCTGCGGGTTTTGGGGGCTATGTGTGGCCCGGACAGGTATAGTCAATGTCCAGTAAAATTAAAATGGTGGTTGAAAGACTCCTTTTTCCCCGGACTTTTTAATCTGTGGGTCAGACGGGTTTTAAAGGGGCTTTGGGGTACAGGACAAATAGTAAATGCCCAGTTAAACTAAAATGGGGGTTGAAAGATCCTTTTTCCGTCCTTTTTAAATCTGGGGGTCTGCGGGTTTTGGGGTATGCTCGCCCGGCAGGGATATTAAAATGCCCGTTCAAGTAAGATGATGGTTCAAAATCTTTGCCTTTGGCATTTTTAATTTGTGGGTGATGAGGTTTAAGGGTCAGCGGGTAAAAAAAGGGGATGTGAATGTTGTGTTTTTTTTTTTCTGTGGCTTTTTTTAATTAAGTGTTTTTGCCAAGATTTTGCCGTATCCATTTGATGTTGTGGATGTTAATTCATTTCTCCCCCTTTTTTGGGTGTAAGATGAAGGTTGTTGCTCTCCATAAACTTTAATGGCCCCTTCGCTCAAAATCGATGTCATATCGACTATCTTGTCGATGTGGCGACTATCGCCACGCCCGATGTCTTGGTCAACGTAATCCTAAACACTATGATAACCCTACTGATAACTCCTTCTATATTTTGTACCAAACACTTTTTAAAAAGCTCATTTTGAAAATTTATATATCGATATTTTTATAACATCAAAATTTATACACTATATCGGGCGCCGGTTTTGTCCCTTCCCTTTCCTTTTGTCATTTCAGGGGGAGCACCCACCCCCTTTTGGGTTTGGGGAAGGCCCAAAGGGAGGAGGAGTGTGGATCTACCCATTAAAATATCAAAATATAAAAACCCTATATATAAACAGGAGCTCACCTGTTTCTCTTCTATCACAAAACCCCTTTTTAAAAATCAAAGAGCTCAGTTCTCTCCTTTTATCAGTTTAACCCTATTTATAACAGAGCTAAGCTTCTTTTCCTTCTTCATAAAAACCCAAAATATATCACAGAGCTCGCTTCTCTCCATCATAAATAAAAACCCCAAAGGGTATAAAAGACCCTCAGTTTTCTTCCTTATCTTTTAAAACCCCCAAAATTTTAAACAGAGTTAGTTTTTATCCCCTTTCTATCAATTTTAACCCAAAATTTTTTTTTCACAGAGCTCAGCTTTTCCCCTTCTATAAAATAAAACCCCAATAATCACGGGAAAGCTCAGCTTCTCCCCCTTTAAAAATTTTTTAACCCAAATTATATCACAGAGTCAGCTTCTCCCCTATCATATAACTTTTATATACACAAAACCTTACCCTTCTCTCCCTCTATTACATTTTTCTCTCGGAAGGGCGCATAAAACCACTTTGACGGGTGGAAGGTTTTTTTTACCCCCTTCCTAAGAGTGTTTGTGTGTGTGTGTGTGGGAGGGGAGGGGATTTTCTTATTTATGCACTATACCACCTACCCTTTATGTACAATACCACCTACTCTTAATTTTACAGTGTACAGCATAAAACCACAACCCCTACCCCAGACCGGGCAAACCCGTAGAAAATCACCCTTTTGGGAAACATTGTTTTAAACCCTTTTGATAAATCGGTAGATACTAGAAGATAACACTATATAATCATCACATAGGAACCAATATTAAAGGTGTGTTCACATCATGTTATTTCTGGGTTGCAGCAGTAGCCTTCTTTTTCTAAGGGTACAGGAAATTTCAACATGAAATCCGATGCGGATTGCGTGACAAATCCTCATGCAAATCTACTCCGTAATCTGTGGTGCAGAAAAAAAAGAATGGAAATGTCCATTCTTTAAAGCGGATTCATTTCGGATTTCACTATAGTAGGTGTGATGCGGGTTAATCCCATTAATATGGGGGGCCCCGCAAAAAAATCAGGGTGAAAAACTGAAAAATTTTAAAACCCTCCCCAAAGAAACCCCAAAGAAATTGCTTTGGGTTTTCCCAAAGGGTTTTTTTGGGAAAACAATCGCTCACGCCCCCCTTACCCATGATAAAGAGGGCAATTGCCTTCTACATGACTGCACATAGGAAAAGAGTTATTTACAAACGGGCTTTGAAACAAGAGCCGAAATTATGTGGTAAGGGGGCCGCCTATTTAAAAATTATGTATTTAAACAATTGTTCCCCTAAAGGAAGTGGGGTTTTTGTGAGTAAATTTTTTCCCCAGTATTCTGCCCCATTATTAGCTTCTTCCATGTATCACTGGGGCTTCAATTCCCTCCAAAGGGGAATTTTTTTTTTTAAATCTTCCTCTCTGAAATAAGTATACCCAAAGGTTTTCCCGTGGTAAAAAAAAAGGGCCCCAAAAAAAGGAAAACCCAAAACAAATATAGTAGTCAACATAATCCACAAATGGGCTTTTCCCATCCCCTAATTATAACTTTCAAAGGGTGTTACAGGTGTAGGACTTTTTGCATTTTTGTTTAGAGTGAATTTTTAAAGTTTTTCCTGTAAACGCTTTTGGGTTATTTGTATCACAGAAAATCTGAGAAAATGTTTATCCAAAACACGGTTTGTTAGACAGTTCGGAGTTGGTGGACATGTTTGTGAATAAGATAACCATTTATCACTTTCGGGGACATGTATGAAAACTGTCTTGGTCTAAGACTTTCTTTGTTGCCCATAGCAATCAATCAGAGTTTCCCTTACATTTCATCTAGTGCTCTGAAAGAATGAAACGGGTGCTCTGATTGGTTGCTATGGGCAACAAAGAAAGTCTTAGTCCAAGAGTTTTCATACATGTCCCCCTGTGGGCGCGTCCCCATGGCACAGGACAAATACCGGTCGGTTTATCAGACTGATATTTGTCCGTTTTTTGTGCCGTGCACACGGCCGCGGGAGGACGGCTTTTCTCCGCGATGAGCTTTCCCCTTCACATTAACTTGTTCATATTCCGTCCAAAAACCGGACGGAAGCATGAACAAGTACAATGTTTTTCGGGCGGAAAACCCGTGTAGTGGGAACTGCTGCACGGGTTTTCCATAGCGGCCCATGTAAAAGTTTGCGGATGGTTTTTCAGACGGTTTGCAAAACCACAAACCGTCTGAAAAACGGGCTGCAAACTGGTGCCGTGGGGACATGGCCTTTGTCTCCAGATTTGGTGTTATAGAGAGATTTTCAAAATATTTCAAAATACAGCCAAAAAGACTAGTTTTACTACAGAATAAATAAACAGAAAATGAGAATAAATTTTACATTTTTTTTTTATATTTAACTCTGCACTTACATGCAATAAAAGTAAAATTTCAAGCCAGTCTTCAATTAAAAACATCTTATAATTCTATCCACGCCTACAGAAAACTTCTCTTTCTAATCAATTTAATACAATTAGCAAGTGTTAATCTTCTGATGGAAAGATCTGATGTTAAAAAATACACAATTCCTTATTATTTCTAAAAACCCATAATATAATTTTAATATTTTAATAAAGTAGGGGAAACATTTGCATTCACTATTAACTATATCAAGCGTACAAACATGTCTCAGTGATCTTAGCACAACACAGTAATACCCAGGTCTTTTATGTACATATGAGGGAGCATTTAACAGAATGCAATGAAATGAGCCAGAAACATTTCACATTTTGTTGGCATCTGTGAGCATTGCAATATGAGAACCATATGACTACGGGCAGATTGGTAGATCAGCTCAAGCATGTGCAGTACATCTTGACCTATGTCTGTTGGATGGAATACTTGGTTTTCTTCTTTATTTGCAGTTCACTAGTGAGAACAGTTTTAGGATAACAGATTTGAACATCACATGTCCTTGTATGAGAAATAATAAATACACACAAATGAACAGATTTTCAATAATTTTCCATTTTTAACTTTGCTGAAATTGTTTTAATATTCTAACAAAGTAACTAAATTTTGGTGCACAAACAGAAAAAAATTAGAAGGCCACGTTCGGTGCAAATAACCAAAAGCTTTTTTCCCTTGTACAAAAACAGCAGGGGGTACACAATACCCACCAACGCGTTTCGGGCGTTTCTTTCGGCCCTTTCACGGTGACAAGTACATAGGAATAAAAGTTATTTATATCCCAAATTATCTAAGGTTCCCCTCCTACTTCTACTCATACCCTTAAAGAGAAAGATAATTTTTTTTTTAAAATTTTTTTTTATATTTTTTAAAACCATTTTTTTACCAAATACCATGTTAGCTATTATTTCAGCGTTTGGGATTACCAGGCTATTTAATACATAATTTTTTAAACTTAATAAACGTATCAAAAATTTTTCTGTAGTTAGCCCCTTGCGGTGACGAGTTTCTAGCGCATTTTACTATATATTTCTCTATACTGTTAGCTATGTTTTTCTAACATGTTAGCTATATATTTCTGTACGTTTGGGTTTACTAGTGATAGTTTATATCAAATTTTTAACTTAATAAACTAGAAAGATTTTTCTGATTTTAGCCCTTGGGGTGTCGAGTTTTGGCATATATCCAAATGCCTCTCCAATCGCACCTGTTGTTCCCAGTTTCCCCCCATCTCTGGGTTTCGGACTCTTTTACGCATAGCAGCACATGTGTCTACCTATTTTCATGTCTTCTATAAAGGTTTTGCTACCCGAATAGTTTTAATACCCTTTCTAATACTAAAAATTCGTGATTCTTTCTAAAATTTCCTAATAACTTCAATTAATTTTTTTCAACCCATCTTGTATAAAAAAATTTAAAGTGGTCTGTGTCGCAATTCAGGAAATCCCTTATTTGATACTTTTTTTTTTCACGTTTTTCATCTCCAAAGTATTCCATTTTCTTTACATATTTACAACACCACAACGTTTCTTTCCACATTTATAAAACCTTTTGTTTGAGCCACTTTTTTTTTACTTTTAGAGTCAAATCATTAATGTGACAGCATTACCTAGGATTTATTTTTTTTTTGGCGACTACTCGATCCCCCTCATCCACAATGTCTCCCCAAGGGGGATTGATCGTAGTAGTTAGAAATTTTTGTAGATTATTTTTTTATTTGTTATTTCTATGCTGATGGCGTAAAAAAAAATATGCCTTTCTTTTTTTTTCACAAAACAGTTCCTTTTCCCCAAAAACTTTTTGTGTCTTATTCTGTATTTTGTTCCGGCTGATGAACTTTTTTTCTTTGTACCTCTCTCCCTCAACGTTCACTTATTATTTTTCTTGTTTCTCATATTTTTTTTTTTTTTCCGGCGGGCCCCTTTTTGGGCCTGCTATATTCTCCAACGGTAGGCTTGTTCTGGTTTTTGGATGACAGCTTCAGCTCGCGGGACTGTTTCCCAAACGGGTTTTTCTGTATAGAGTTGTGTTAACCTTACATTCTTTTACATTATTTTTTTAATTTAAATACCCAAGAAGGAAATTTTTTTTGTCATCAAAGGTATAAGTGTTTCAAATTGATGCATTGTTTTGAGATATAAGGCAAAGTCTGGCAGGGGGGGCGCCACCCAACCTCCAAAAAACCAAACAGGTCGCTATGTAACCCCATACCAACAATTGGATAGTCTGGTATGGGCGTTGTGGGAACACAGTTTTTAGGGGGAACACAGTCCTGCAGGCTAAAAGCTGCTCCAAAACAACAATACAACCAAAACCAGTTGGAGAATTAGCAGAGCCAAAAGGGCCGCATGGAAAAAACAGAATATGAGAAACAAGAAAAAAAAAAAGTAACGTCTGGGGGAAAAGAGGATACAAAAAAAAAAACTTTACATGCACCGGGAAAAAATACAGAATAAGACACAAAAAGATTTTTTGGGGAAAAAGGGAACTGTAGTTAAAAAATAAGAAAGGCAAAAGTTTTTTCCCGCCATACAGCTAAATATGAACAAATAAAAAAACTAATCTACAAAAATGCTAACATACTCATCAGATCCCACCTTGGAGACATTGTGGATAGGGTACAGAGTATCGCCAAACAAAAAAAACCCCTAGGTAATGCTGTCACATCTAGTGACTTTGACTCAAAAGTAAACAAAAAACGTGGCTCACAACAAAAGGTTTTCATAAGTGGAAAGAAATGTTGTGGGTGGTAAAATGTAAAGAAATTGGAATACTTTGGAGATGAAAAACTAAACAAAAAATATCAATGGGGGGATTTCCTAATTGCGACACAGACCACCTAATTTATATATACAAAGTAGGTTTGAAAAAAAAATTAAATTGGAATAGTATTAGGAAGTTCGAACTAAAATCAGGAACTTTTAGCTATATTAGAAAGGGTTTAAACATATTCAGGATAGCAAAAAACTTTATGAAGAGCAAAAAAGTAGGATAGAAACATGGGGCTCATGGATAGAAAGAGTACCGAAACCCGAGTGGGGGGAAAACGGGAAACGACAGGTCTTTGCAAAAGGCTTTGGTATATGCCTAGAAAATCATCACCGAAGGACTAAAAAGAAAATTTGTTTTTTAAGATAAAAATTTAAAAATTTAAAAAATTCCGGTTTTCCCAAACCCTTAAAAAATTTTCCCCAAATTTTTTGGTAAAAAATTTTAAATATTAAAAAAAATTTTAAAAAAAAAAATTTTTTTTTTTTGGGAAGTAATGAGGGGGGGACCCCGTAGTAAAAAAATTTCGTTATGCCCCCCCGTAGAAGGGGTATTTAAAAACCCCCCCATTTTTCCCCCTGGGGTTTTGATAGATGGCAGTGGAAAAAAATTTTCCAAAAACTTGATTCCCAAAAAGGAGGTTAAAATTCCCGGGGGACAACCGGAAATTTACATGAACCCTTTTTGGGTCAAAGTAAAAAACGCGGGGACAAGAACTGTGGGCCCCCGGTTGCGCACAGGGTTTTGGCCGTTTTAAAAGAATTTGGCTCCCAAAAAAAAGGGGGGAGAGGTTTTTTGCCCAGGGTGGGGGGCAGGGGGAAAAGGAATGGCCGTTCCCCTGGCACATGTAACCCAACCCGGCAATGGGAAAATCAAAAAACCCAAAAGGAAAGGGAGGGTTTTTAAAAGGGGGGGGGGGAAAAAAGGGGGGCAGGAAAATTTTTTTTTAAACCCCTCCTTTGGGGGCCCCAAAACCAAAGGGGCGGGGGGCACATTTTTAAAAGCAGGGTCCAAAAAAATACACCACCCAATTATAAGGCAGCACCAAATAGTTTTGGGGTTTTTTAAAAATTTTTTAAAGGGTTTTTTGAAACCCCAAAAAAAATTAAGGGGGAAAGGGTTTGGGAAATGGAAAAAAACAAAAAGACCAAGTGATCAAAAAAAGGGGGCCCCTTTTTTGGGGTAATCCATGGAGGTTTTAAAGGGGGAAAAAGGTTGTAGGGGGGTAAAGGGGAAAAAATTTAAATTTTGAAGAGGGAAAAGTTTGTTTTAACCGGGATTTAATTTTTGGGGATTTTGGTTTTTTTCCAGTGTTTTATCGGAAAAAGCATTGGGTTATTTCCCGACGCGGTTCTTTTTTTTTTTTGGCCCCGCTGGGCCCGCCTAAAATGCCCGGGAAGCACTCCCCCGAAAACGGGCATTTGGGACGTAATGGTGAGTCCCCCTTTTTTTTTTTGGAAATTTTTCATAAAAAATTTTTTTTGGGAAACCATTTTTTTTCTGGTTTTTAAACTAAAAGGGAAGGGTCTTATTTTCTTTATGATTTTTGTTAACTGCTGAAAAAAAGCTGGGAAAAAAGTTTTTCCCCCCTTCAGACCCCCTAAAGGGTTTGCCCCCTTTAAAAAAAAAAAAAAATTTTTGGGAAAAGTTTAAAAAAATTAGGTTCCAAATTTTTGCCCTGCTCCCCCTCCGTTTTCCCCCTTTCCCCCCGGGGCCCAATTGACCCAAAATTCCCCCTGCCTTTCCTATGTAAAATTTTCAAGCACCCAAAACCCCTGGGAATCGGAAAGAATAAGGGGTCCCCCCCTATTTTGAATTAGAGTGGGTTGAAAAACGCGGGGGTTTCCCCCAACACCCCAATTGGTTTTTTGGGGGGGGTTTTTTTAAACCCCCCTCCCCTTTTTTTTTTTTAAAAGTTTCCCCCCTAAAATTAGTTTTCCCCCCAAAAAAGGGGACCCAAAGGGAAATTTCCCCCCCCAGGGCCCCAAATAAAAAAAGGGGATTTTTTATTTGGGCTTAAAAAAATTTTCCCCCCTTTTTTTAAAGCTGTAGCTTGTTTCCTTAAAAACAAATTTTTAAAGGGGTTTCCCCCTTTAAAAAACCGTAATCCTTTTTTCCCAAAAAGAAGGCCCAGTGTTTTTTATTCTTTTCTGATGAAAGAAAGGCAAATGTGATGTTTTCTTGTTTGGTAATATTGTGATTGCAATGGTAAAAAATATCACTTGGCACACATATGTTTATAAAGCCTATAAGTAATAGGGACAGCTTGAGTATAGCTTGTTTACTCATGGGGTTCCATAGTAGCTGCACTGGTTGTCTCCAATGTATGTAGGTCAACACACACAAAACACACTCCCTTTGTACTTTGTACTTTGAGTCAGGCCAGAATAGTAAAAAATAGGTATACATACAGTAGTTTTTTTCTATTGCGGTGTAGTGGTAGTACCCAGGTCAAAGGCTGCAAACAGTATATACAGTGGGAAAATAAGTACTGCATTTGATACCCTGGTGATTTTGCAAGTTTTCCACCCTACCCTACAAAGAATAGAGAGATATGTAATTTGTATCATGAGTACACTTCAACTGTGAGATAGAGTATAAAAAAATCCAGAAAATCCCATTGTATGATAATTAATTAATTAATTTACATTTTATTGCATTAAATAAGTATTTGATCACTTACCAGCCACAAAGAATTCTGCCTCTCACAGACCTGTTAGTTTTTCTTTAAGGAGTTCTCCTACTCTGCACTGTATTAATTTCACCTGTTTGAACTAGTTACCTGTATAAAAGGCACCTCTCCATAATCTCAATCAATCACACTCAAACCTCTCCACCATGGCCAAGATCAAAGAGCTGTCTAAGAACGCGGGGACAAAATTGTAGACCTACACAAGGCTGGGATGGGCTTCGGAACAATAGGCAAGCAGCTTGGGGTGAAGGCAACAACTGTTGGCGTAATTATTAGAAAATGGAAGAAACACAAGATGACTATCAATCTTTCTCGGTCGGGGGCTCCATGTAAGAGCTTGCCACGTGGGGTAAGGAGGATTCTGAAAAGATCAGGAATCAGCCCAAAACTACAAAGGAGAACCTGGTCAATGACCTGGAGCTGGGACCACAGTCTCAAACACACTACGCCGACGTGGATTAAAATCCTGCAGGGCACGCAATGAACATCTGGATGATCCAGACGAGGGTTGGGAGAAGGTCATGTGGTCAGATGAGATCAAAATATAACTTTTTGGTATCAACTCCACTCGCTGTGCTTGGAAGAAGAAGAAGAAGGATGAGTACAACCCTGAGAACATCGTCCCAACCGTGAAGCATGGGGGTGGAAACATCATACTTTGACAGTGCTTTTCTGCAAAGGGGACATAATCACTGCACCATATTGAAAGGAGGATGGATGGGGCCATGTATCACCAGATTTTGGTCAACAACCTCCTTCCCTCAGTAAGACTATTGAAGATGGGTCATGGCTGGGACTTCCAGCAGGACAATGACCCGAAACATACAGGCAGGGCAACTAAGAAGTGGCTCTGAAAGAAACATCTCAAGGTCCTGTGTCAGGTTCGGCTTACCAAGAGGCAACCCAGAGACATGGATCCTCTGGACCACCGCAAGTGATGGTAATAGCCACGCCAGGGAGTGGAGTCTAAGTAGGTCCGGTTTTAACCAGAGCCCGCCGCAAAGCGGGATAGACTTGCTGCGGCGGATTGCTACCAGGTCGCTACCCCTGACGTGACTGGCTTGCGGTGGCTGCCGAGGTGTGGTGCGGTACAAAATCGTGGAGCAGGCTCGTAGTCGGGGACAGGCAGAAGGTCAGGACAGGCGGCAACGGTTCATAGTCGGCGACAGGCAGAAGGTCAGGACAGGTGGCTATGGTTCGTGGTCGAGGGACGGAGGCAAAAGATACAAGACTATATACTTGGGAAAAGCTTCCTCTCTAGGCACAGGGCACTATCGATTTGGCAATGTGAAAAGGAAGGGGCAGGACTTAAATAGGATCAGCACCTGGTGAAACCAATCACCGGCGCGCTGTCCCTTTAAATTGAGCTGAAGTACTGCGTGCGCTTGCTAGGGGGCGAGCGCGCGACCGGCCAGCAGCAGAAGCGCACGCCCGAAGCAGAGCAGGAGCGTGGCGAGGTAAGTGGACCGCGCTGCGAGCACGCCCGCAGCCCGCGAGCCGGGTCGCGGCGTTGCTCACAGCGGAAGACGGCGCGGGGGCGCAGGTGTGCCTGCGACCCGACACGGAGGTCGCAGGGACACCCGTGACATCCTGGAGTGGCCTAGCCAATCGAATCGAAAAATCTTTGGAGGGAGCTGAAACTCAATTGTAGCCCAGGGACAGCCTCGAAACCTGAAAGATCTGGAGAAGATTTTTATGGAGGAGTGGGCCAAAATCCCTTCTGCAGTGTGTACAAACTTGGTCAAGGACTACAGGAAATGTTTGACCCATATACTTGCAAACAAAGGCTTCTGTACCAAATATTAAGTTCTGTTTTTCTATTGTATCAAATACTTATTGCATGCAATAAAATGCAAATTAATTATTTGAAAATCATACAATGTTATTTTCTGAATTTTTGTGTTTAGATTATGTTTCAGAGTTAAAGTGTACCTACGATAAAAATGACAGACCTCTCCATTGTTTGTAGATGGGAAAACTTGCAAAATTTCCAGTGTATCAAATACTTATTTTCCTCACTGTATAAATATCCATCGCCTATAATGCTGAATAAAGGTCAGAGTGAAGTGAATGTGGAGATGGCAGTCCCACTTGGTCCCACCCACATCACGCTGTACATTTCTATACTGTGCTTTGATGTGGATACTCACTATAAGTGTAGCAGGAGCTGTTCTTTGCTACAGAAACACATATATCGTTTGTGTGTGCAATGTATTTATATGAATTAATTGGTCAGAAGCTTAGTTTACAAACTTAAAGCCATATGTGATATTCTGTGACTTTCACATCCTTGCATTTCACATTTCTGTGAGTGCTTGACGCGTTTGGCATTTATGATAAATGTTCGCTATTGTGCTTATATAGGTGTAACATTTCCTGTTAAGCATCCTTCAAGTTTTCCTGCTGTGATAATGGAGTCATGCCAATAAGAAACAATTATTTTGACATTTCTTTTTTGTAGTTAACAATCTTTGTCTTGGAGCTGACAAAGATTAAACGATTTTTTAACTGCAGTTTGGACCGGTATCAATCATTTATTTTATAAAGCAATTCGTACACCGTCCTGTTTTTTACATTTTGTCAAAATAAACCATTAAATGTATTTATACTGAAAGCATTCTATGAAATATTGTATGCAGTATATAATAGTTTCCATATTATTTTACCCTATTTATTATTACTATCTGTCACTGTCTACTTATTTGCTCATATAATTCTATTTGGCACTCTTAAAACCACTCCAGCACCAGTAGAAACAATTTTTTATTTGTAGATTTTCCTTGTCCAATTTTTAGTTTTTTCTGTCCATCTGTGTCATCAGCAAACAGCCAAAATGTTTTGTTTTTTTTAAAGCATGCTTTATTGAGCAAGACAACCTTGGGCTTCTTGGCCTCTGGAAAAATTATGCTGATTATGGGTTCCTCACCCACTATCAGTGCAGAATATGTACATCTGTGGTATAGCTAAAGGAAACAATTCGGAAACCTATTTTGCAAGTCATCTTAAGTCTACCTTCCTGGTGTCAATTTGTGAAGATGCTAACACTATGGCCCAGATTTATGAAAGTAGCTGCGGCAGTTTTCTGTAAAAGGTTAGCACATAAATAATGATGTGCACCATATACGAGATATTCCTAAAGCTTTTGAATGAGTCCGGCCGACAAGACCAACACTTGTGTCTGTGTCACTCTTCAGGGTGTGTGTCTATGCCAATTTGTATGATATGACACATTTATGTAGCTTTCACGTCAAAAAGTGTCGCAGTTCATGCATCATTATTCATGGCATTTTCAACGTCGCAAGGCTAAGACAAAATTTGTCACAGTGTAGGACACTTTATTAGCACACGGGTAGTTTGTCTTATGACGTGACACTAAAGTGCCATGAGACAATATACATACATATAAACTCAACTTTGGCGCAGCACCACCTAAGACACTTTCTCAAGGATACTTTTAATTTATATGGGCCTATGTTTCTAGTTTAAATGAACATTGCACCTGTGTCATATTAAAGTAGTGTTCCGAGCTCTCTGTCAAGAGGTTGTCTCTTAATCTAAGAAATATACAATAAAATGAGCATCTTTGCATGTATTTTTGTATTTCAGCTTATTACAAACACTGAATTGATACTATACTGTGTGGTAGACTTATGCACTGCCAATTTTGTGTCGATAACAGACAGTCCTTTTTTGGGATTAATGAGATCACTGATCACATTTGTATGCCATGTCTAATGCACATGCCATTAGGGTTAAAGCAGGCCATTAACTTAGTTTTAGTAGGAAAGCCACTTCAAATTGGACTTGTCAGCTCTCTTTACACATATGTTTTATTAAATTATTCACTTTATTCATAATTCACCATGTTCCCATGAACTAAAACTCCTTGAGCATCTGTTCTTAGGATTGTTGATTGTGCCACTTTTGTCACTCCTCCTAGAAATTCATGAATAAACCAAAAACTGGGTGTCACCAGTTATGGCTCTGTCTCTTTATAGTCTGGCATTGTCAAACCAGAGATGACCATGTCTGACTGTATAGTGAAATACAAGGTATATTTCTGGGAGGGATATCACAATATAATAATGCATAAGGGATAATGCACAATACAGAGTTCTAAGTACAGATGCTTAACCTGAATTGTTATGTTGTGGAGACTGCAAGAATTTACTAAAACCTATCTGACATGTATTTCAGGAGAGCTAACCTGTGCTTTCTAAGGTCCAAAGATAATACACACTTGAAAATATGTTTATCACTCATAATCAAAGATGAGGTCATTATCGTTGATTAATTATTTTGTAAAATTTTACTTTATCTTTAATGATCACGCTTTTAAGAGAATGTCTCTCTCAGGTTTAAGCAGTAAAAATCCATTTTTTTTAAATAATCTATTCTAATTATAAGTCTTGAAAGTCAGTTATAATGTCTCAGTAGACTGATATTCTGGCCACTGTTTCAAGTCAATTCGTCAAGTCATTTTGAGCTAAAATAAATTAGGAATTATCTTTTGAGTCAGCTAAGCATGCTTGGTTATTTTAGTCAAGAAAGTAGGATAAGTCCTTGGGAACCTTCTTTTCTATTGGTGGAATGCCAGGTTATCCCATACACACTAGTTTATTGGCCAAAACCACCATCGACAAGTTCACCCTACTTTGATTTAGTGATTACAGTTAGCTTAAATCTTTATTATTTTGTTCATTTCTTTAACCATGGAATGGTGTGCAGTTAGTTTTGTCTCCTTGTACATTGTTAATGTAATAATTTAGAAATAGGTACTTTATTTTCCATAAAATCTTGTAGCCTTTTTATGCAAATCCTTTCTCACAATACCATCAGGGAAGTGTCTAATTGGCCCAAGCTTCATTCTGCAGCAGGAAAACGACCCAAAGACACAGCCAGAGTGATAAGTAAGCAATCTTTTCGAAAGACAAAAATAGAAAATACTACAACACATGGTTTGTTCTCCACAGAGCCAGATCACAACATCATCAATGCTTTTTGGGATTACCTGCAGAGATAGAAGCATGCAAGAGAGCAGAAGTCTGAAGAACAACTGTGGAAGTTCTCCAGGATTACTGAAACAACCTACCAGCCAATATCCTTATGATGCTGTGTAACACTGAACCAAGGAGAAATAAAAAAAAGTTCCAATAACAAACAGAAGTGACACTTAATATTTGTTTAACTTCTGAATATTTTTTAAAGCATTTTTCTGTTTACATGAACTAAAAAGATCAAAGCTAAAAATACCACATTGGTCATTAATTGGTAATCATCTGTAAGAAAATTTTTGTTGATCGTGATTATATTTGTGTCTGATCACTTATGGCCAAAAATTTTCTATGACGGCTTGTAGATTTTTGCACAATGCTATGTTGTGCGATTCTACAAACCTGTCTGTATCTTACAAAGCAGAGCTGTAGATGTATCTCTACATGAATATTTGCATATACCCATTATAGGGGTTTAGCTAATGCACACAGATGGTAACAGGAGAGTATTAGCAGTTCTTCTGTCAGGGGTTCTGATCAAGTTTTTTTTTTCAATGATATGGTGCAAAATAGGAACTAGCGATGGGCAGGGAGTCCAAATTCTTTGGATACATAAGACCCTGAAATCACCTATGGCAACCCTGCTAATATATTCTGATACTACCTAAAGGCAGTTTTTAGCCAGCAATGTTGCCACACTTGTCTATGGATTGTGTCTAGTATTGCAGCTCCCCAGGCACGTTGCCCCGGATAAAATGTCTGCTGCCTCGAACCTGGCTTGGACAAGATCACCAGCGAGCCTTTACCGTACCCCTGCCTCTGGCGGTATGATGATGCAAGGCGTTCATGGGGGAAATAGGGAGAGGTGTTTATTATTATTATTATTATTTTTTTTTTTTTTTCATTGGTGGTCCATAAACCTACCCAAGTTTGGATGGGACTTATATAGCTACCTAACTGTAGAGGGGACTTCTATACCTATCTAACTATGGAGGGTCTTAAATACCTACTTAACTATTAAGGGGACTTATATGCCTTCCTAACTAAGGAGCAGCAGTTATAGAGCTACCTAACTTATTAGGGACACATATATCTGCTTAACTAAGGAAAGGCATTTATAGAGCTACCTAACTAAGGAGGGGCACTTACAGAGCTACCTAACTAAGGAGGGGACCTATTTACCTGGATACCTATTTACTTGGATACCTACCTAAGAAGGAGACCTATATACATACCTACTTAAGGAATGGACATATATACATACCTACCTAAAGAGGGGACCTATATACCTACCTACTGAGGGGACGTATATATCTTCCTACTGAGGGGCACTAACAAAGGGGGCCTATATACCTATTTAACATAAACACTACAAACTGGTGATAGTACTAAACTCTGTTTCCTGCACCCCCTAAAGGTCATGTCTGTGGCTGATCTTCTGGGAGTGCAGTGGACAGAGTTCAGGCCCCACAATATGCTCCTGGGGTACAGGCCACAGCCGCAGCACAACCTTCAGGGGGTCGGTCTTCTTTTTTCCCCCAGGAAATTGTTCCTGGTAGCTGTGGCTCATACCCCCCTCCCTTCCTGCAAAATACAGCCCCCACTTTTATTATTATTATTATTATTATTATTATTATTATTATTTATTTTAGAGCGCCATTGATTCCAGGGCGCTGTACATTCAAGGGGAATTACATACATAACAAGTGTTGAACAAATACAACGGTGACGAAAAATGACTAGTAACTGATACAGAGAGGAAAGAGGGCCCTGCCCGTGAGGGCTTACAATCTAGAAGGGAGGTGGGGAGAGACAGAAGGTGTGGGCCGGACATGTTTGTGAGCCGGTGTACTTGTGGAGGGGTTAGTGTAGGTTATAGGCTATCCTGAATAGATGGGTTTTCAGGTTGCTTTTGAAACTGGTGAAAGTTGGGGAGAGTCTGATGTTTTGGGTTAAGGAGTTCCAGAGAATGGGTGAAGCCTGGGAGAAGTCTTGGAGATGGTTGTGTGAGGAGCTGATGAGAGGGGAGCAGAGGAGAAGGTCCTGTGAGGAGCGGAGATTCCGTGAGGGGAGGTATCTGGAGATTAGAGCAGAGATGTATGGAGGAGAGAGGTTATCGAGAGCCTTGTAGGTCAGGGTTACTAACTTGAAATGAAGTCGCTGGGCAATGGGTAGCCAGTGAAGGGATTGGCAGAGGGGAGAGGCAGAGGAGTAGCGAGGAGAGAGGTGGATAAGACGGGTAGCAGAGTTAAGAATAGTTTGAAGGGGAGCGAGAGTGCTGGATGGGAGGCCACAGAGAAGGATGTTGCAGTAGTCTAGGCAGGAGATGACGAGGGCGTGGACTAGCGTTTTTGTAGTGTCAGAGTTGAGGAATGGGTGGATGCGTGAAATATTTTTCAGGTGGAGGCGGCAGGCAGAGGTGAGGGCTTGGATGTGAGGTTTGAAGGATAAAGAGGAGTCAAAGGTTATCCCAAGGCTGCGGACTTGTGAAGCTGGTGAGAGGGTGTAGCCATTAACAGTGATAGAGAAATCAGGTGGAGGGATGGAGTGGGACGGTGGGAAGATGATGAGTTCAGTTTTATCCACATTTAGTTTTGAGAGACGGGAGGAGAAGAAGGAGGATATGAACGACAGGCATTCTGGGATCCGGGAGAGAAGAGAGTTAATATCAGGACCGGAGATATAAAGCTGGGTGTCGTCCACATACAGGTGGTAGTGAAAGCCATGTGAGGCTATGAGCTGACCCAGGCCAAGAGTGTAGATAGAGAAGAGGAGTGGGTCCAGGACTGACCCTTGGGGGACACCAACAGAGAGCGGGCGAGAGGAGGAGGTGGTGCAAGAGTGGGAGACACTGAATGTCCGTTCAGAGAGGTATGAGGAGATCCAGGAGAGGGCCAAGTCAGTGATGCCGAGGGAGGACAGTGGTCGACAGTGTCAAAGGCAGAGGACAGGTCTAAGAGGAGAAGCACAGAATAGTGGCGTGAGGCTTTAGCAGTTACTAGGTCGTTGGTGACCTTGGTTAGGGCAGTTTCAGTGGAGTGGTTGGGTCGGAAGCCTGATTGGAGTGGGTCCAGGAGAGAGTTGGAGGAGAGGTGGGATGACAGTTGAAGATACACATGCTATTCCAGGAGTTTGGATGCAAAAGGAAGCAGTGAGATGGGACGATAGTTGGACAGTGAGGAGGGGTTGAGAGATGGTTTCTTAAGGATAGGTGTGATGGTCGCATCTTTCAATGAGGAAGGGAAGATGCCAGAGGTTAGCGATAGATTGAATAGGTGGGTGAGGGCTGGGAAGATAACAGTGCTGAGGTCTGGGATGAGGTAGGATGGCAGTGGGTCAAGGTTACAGGTAGTGAGGTTGGATTTGGACACTAGAGAGGAAAGGTTATCGTGACTAACAGTGGGAAAGCAGGTTATGGAAGTGTTCACTGGGGACTGTGTCAGGGTAAGGGTGGGTGGTGGAGGTATAGAGGTGGTTAGTGGGGACCGTGGGGTGAAGCTTTCTCTGATGAGGTTGATCTTATTTAAGAAATGAGTGGCAAAATCGTCCGCTGATAGGAGAGATGGGGGAGGAGGTGCTGGGGGGCGAAGGAGAGAGTTGAAGGTGTTGAATACATGTCTGGGCTTGTGAGACAGGGAGGATATGATGGTGGTGAAGTAATCCTGTTTGCCCCCTTGTAGCCAGGTAGTACTCCTTATAGCCAGATAGTGCCCCTTAAAGCCAGGTAGATGCCCCCTTTTGGCCAGGTAGATACCCCCTTGTAGCCAGGTAGTGCCTCTTACAGCCAGGTAGATGCCCCCTTGTAGCCAGGTAGATGCCCCTTACAGCCAGGCAGATGACCCCTTGTAGTCAGGTAGATGCCCCCTTGTAACCAGGTAGTGCCCTTTGTAGCCAGGTAGTGCCCCCATAGCCAGATAGGGCCGCTATAGCCATGTAGTGCCCCTAAAGCCATGTAGTGCCCTACTTATCATCCCATAACCCTCCTACTTCCACCTACTACCCTATGAGAAGTTTGTACAAAAATAGGAAACAGGTAAGTAGCTGCTGAAAAAGTAATAATTCTAAGATGTGTGTGTGGTAAATTCTGCAGAGACAAGTCGTGGTTGGTATAAGTCATACTTGCCAATTTTGAAAGTGGGAAAGTGGGAGATTCAAAAGGGCGGTGCGCGTAGCATTCCGTGGCAAAAAATTTGCATGATCATGCCCATCTTGTTGGTACGCCATGCCCCTTCAAAAAAGCCACACCCACTCCACCTAACTGCATAATGGCTCTGGAAGAAAGCCAGGTTGTTGCCCTCACTAGCTAGGTAGTGCCCCCTATAGCCAGGTAGTAGCCCCCTTGTAGCCAGGTAGTGCCCCCTATAGCCAGGTAGATGTCCCCTTGTAGCCAGGTAGATGCCCCATATACCCAGGTAGTGCCCCTTACAGCCAGGTAGTGCCCCTTACAGCCAGGTAGATGCCTCCTTGTAGCCAGGTAAATGCCCCATTGTAGCCAGAGAGTGCTCCTTATAGTCAGATAGTGCCCCTTACAGCCAGGTAGATGCCCCTTGTAGCCAGGTAGTGCATCTTACAGCCAGGTAGATGCCCCCTTGTAACCAGGTAGATGCCCCCTTGTAACCAGGTTGATTCCCCCATGTAACCAGGTAGTGCCCATTGTAGCCAGGTAGTGCCCCCATAGCCAGGTAGGACCCCTATAGCCAGGTAGTGCCCCTATAGCCAGGTAGTGCCCCCTTGTAGCCAGGTAGTGCCCCTAAGGCCAGGTAGTGCCCCCTTGTAGCCAGGTAGTGCCCCCTATAGCCAGGTAGTGCCCCTATAGAATAAAAATAAAATAATAAAACTACACACCTCACCAGGCTCCCTGCAGCGCGTCCAGCTTCAGACATCTCCTGGGCCGGCAGAGGCTGCCGACCAAGCAGATTCATCATCGCAGGGGATGTGAGTACATCCATGCGTCACGCCCCCTGCGACGATGAACTGTATGTACAGTGCACACCGGGCGCTGTACATACAGGGGAGAAAGCAGGAGGGGAATGACCCCTCCTGCTTCCTCCCTGTACTAGCAGCTGCACGGAGCGTGCAGCTGCTGACTGACTCTGTGCGGCTGCGGCCGCACAGAGTCAGTGAGAATCGCCAAGCGGGTGAGGCGGGTGGGCGGTGTCCCCTCTGGTGAGTGGTGCCAACGGCCCGGCGGTCATTTAAAGAACCTCTGCTGCCCGCTGGCGGCGGGAAGTTCGCTGACTCTTCCGGGGGGGCGGAAGGTGACCCCCATTAGCGAGAACCTGCCGCCCAAATCGGGAGAGTTGGCATGTATGGCATAAGTCATCATGGCAGTCTGGGCCGAAAGGAAAAAAACAAGTGGAAGACAACCATTCTGATCAGAAAAGACATTAACGGTGAGTCACTGACAGTCACTGCACTATAATTACTTATATGTCTGCAGAGCCTGTGTACAACTGGTAGTCACTAGTGGTGCTCGCATCTGGTCATGGTCTGGAAGTATTATTTGGTCCTTAGGTAGTGGTAGAATTGGAATTGATTGTCTTGGTATAGTGGGATTTTTTTTAGTAACAGTATGATTGTAATACGTTTAGTACATCTACTCTCTGCATTAGTGTATTAATTGGTGACCGTGTTTAGAGGTATTGCACTATCATACATAAATGAGTGGCTTTGAAAAATCAATTTTGTCAGGACTGATTTTCAATATACAGTTTACTGCTGGGGTGATGTACAGCATCTATTTTGAATACGTGTAAAATTAGTGACAGGAGCATCTTTTTTTCCTCCATAAAAATACATGCCGCAGTTCACAATGTACTGTGAAAAATACTGTGTGAACCCTGCCCTTCTGAGTAAACTGTAAAAAAGAGGACCTGGGCCCCACATGTTTTAGGGCCCTCTTTTGAATGAGACAGATCTGGAATACCAGAAAAATCCAAGGACAAGATTGGTGTTGATTCTACAAAAAAGAAAAAGCAGAGCCTATTTTGTAATCTACTACAACCCCTTGAAACACTTAAAATACTATTTAATATCTTGTATATCTTTTGTTGAGTTTATTTGTAATCTATTTGTCCTTCTAAATCATCTCTTTAATTACCCAAATGCAGCTTCAATGGTGATAGAATTATAAGCAAAACAAGACAGCAATGCAAAAAAGGTACAAAAGTGCTCTGATTAAGATTTTAATTAACTCATGAACTTTTAATTAAAACTATAATGTGTCAGGAAATAATTAATATCTGTTATAAAAGGTTGGTTTTATGCTTAATATTCTGACTTATTTCTTTTATGGAAGTAGGACATTAAAGTAAAAAATTATATAGTGAACACTGGCAGAACTACTGCAGACATTTCAAAAGAACTAGATAAGCTATTTAATACAATACATCTCTTTGGAAAAAAAAAGTTCTGTTCTAAAATATAGCTCATCAGTTTCTAATGTAACATTAAAATAGTTTTGTGGAAAATTTGAGGCCTAACATTTGAGAAATGACTTGCATCTTAAACTAATTACCCTGAGATTTGTAGGTCAAATATCTGATAACAATTTTACTTTGTTAAATCCTTTCGATTAATGTACATGAAATGAGTAAAAAAAAAAACTTTGAATTAGTACTAACCTGTTAATACCATTTATTTATACACAGATGAGTTTTTTTTTATATACCTACATAATTGTTCTCATTTATAGCTGTAAAGCCACTGCATACACATAACGGTAAACTATAAAATTATGAATGCATGAAGCCACCATTGGAGAGTTTTCTGGGACTTGTTACTCACCATTGAGCTCAATGGGGGTGATTTACCAGCTAAATGTGCCAGTATTCTGGCTCAAAAAGTGCAATAAGTGCCTTGTGTCAGGCAATTTTTGTCCTCACTTTACAATTTTGAAAACTATCTAGAAAAGTTTATGTGGCTTGAAAAAAAAAAGGTGCATGGCTAAAATGCAAAAAATGGCGCCACAGTCGTGTCAAAATCTTATTCAAATTATTGACTTAAAGTAAGCCAACCAAGAGATAGTAGAAGAAGGAAAAAAAGAGAGGGCAACTTACATCTGGCATTTCATATGCAAGTCTTAAAACAGTGGATGTTGGACTAAGTTGTGCTTTTTTAATAACAGAAATTGCGATTAACAAGTTCATGTTTCTTGAGTGGAAAGTGGTGAAATAAGTTGCAAATGTTAGCCACAAAGTGCTGCTGTCACTATAAGTCTGCGACTTATCCCTCATTGTGCAGGTTTCCAAATTAATATAAGTATGCATATGTTGATGAAGGATGACATTTGACCTCATGTAATGTCAAAAACTATTTTTTGAGTTTATTACTATGCATACAAGTTGTTATACAAGCTGGTCTTAAGGCGAGACAATATTTAATATATCATCTTAAATTCACTATAATTGGTTACTTTTAATTAACATACTCCTATGCAAGTGGTTACCTTTACCTTACCTTTTTTGTTATACTGCTGGTTGTTTTGCTAGCAAAGCAGACTATCTTAATTAATATTTTGGTTAAAATGTTAGAAAAAAAATAACTTGTCTAGAGGGGCAATCTAAATAACGGTACAACTCAGTGCATTATATTCCATTGCTTTGTTTTTTCTCCTGCCCTCATATATAAATAAAAAAATGTTTATTACAGTAATTATTACAGATTAGTTAAACCAAGGACTAAGCGCTTTGGGAAGAGCAATGCTAGCAGCAAATTCCTAAATCTTAGAAACAAGAAACATTTAAGCCTTAACTGAAAAACTCACAAATCAATTAACCCTAAATTTTCAATGAAAATGCTTAGAGCTGTTATTAAAAGTGTTCTTAAAAGTTTCTAGCGAGATATGCAAAATCTATCACAGCATGCAGGACTGTGATAATTTTGACACATCTTTTGCCTGTCTGGTCTAGTTTTAAGCTTAAATAGTAATTATAACTGTGTCTGAAAGCATAAACATTGTAAATCTCCTCAGCTTCTCCTAGTGGTGAACTATTTAATTTTACTTCATTGCTGTGAGATATAAAGAAGGGGTTGAAGCTTGGTATAGGATACCTTGGGAGCATACCATGTCAGCAGTCAGGATAATAGATATGTGCTGAATGTACAGTACACTGCAATATATTGGTATGGCAGTGTAGTGTGCAGATTATTGTACCTTCAAGTGGTCAAGTACTCCGAAGGGATTAAAAAAAAAAGTACAAGTTTATTGAAAGTTTTCTAAATATAAAAGACCTATTTTTTCGAATTTATCATATAAATATACAACTTTATTCATTCTGTATGACGAACCCTGGAAAAAAAGGCACCATATTAAAAAATATAATTAAAATTGAACCCCAAAATGGTGCTGAAAAAAATATAACTTAATCCGATGATGGAAAAATATCAAAAATTAATGGTCTCAGTTAATTTAAAGTAGTGAAGTAGTGAAACATAAGAACTATTTAAAGTTGTGTTCATGAAATGCGCAGAATAAAGTTAACATATTATTTATACATGCTATAAGGTGGACTATGTAAAAATGAAACCCAAAAACAGATTTTTTTAGATGGTACCAATAAAAAATTACAACTCACTCTGCAAAAACAAATCCTTATATGACTATGTGGACATAAAAAATAAAAAATGTATTGCAGGAACGGAAAAAAAATATTGTTGCCAAAGTCACTCCACTGAGTTAAAGGAGTTGTCTGCTTTGTACACAATCTTTATATGTGCACTATTTGTGTGCATGGACATAATTAAAGTGGTATTTGGGACATCTCTTTCAAATTGCTATGCTGTTTTCTTTGCAGTGTACCAGGTTCCAGTTTTATTCATCAGTTTAGTTATCAGCCACTGTTGTCCCTAGAGTACCTCAGCCATAGATGTTTCCAACAGTCAGCTACAGATTTCAGTGAAATTACAGTCACACATACTCCTTAAAATGCTCTCCTAAAATGCTGACCAACAGATAACCCTCAGAGTACTTTTGCTAAATATACCACCACCTCAGCCTAGTTATGCTTTCCTTTATTTTCTTTTTCATGCACTACTATGTTCTCTGAAATGGCTTTCATATACATGTATAGTATAATATACTGGCCTACTAATGAAAACTAGTGTACTGTTTGTGATGGCTAGTAGAGTGCTGTTAAAAGATGATACTAGCTGTAGAGAATAGGAAGCTGCATCTTACATATATTCTAGTGTGAAAATAGGTATTTCATTGGAGTACACCGTTTCAACTGTTTAAGATTTTTAGAAACGTGCTGCAAGCACACTGCTTTCAATATTACATGTAAACATTAGTACAGAAATATATTAAAAGGAAACTCAAACCAGTGGTTACTTTTTCAATGTCGTTGCGATAAAAATAACATCAAGTGTATCTGTTATTTACTAATACCGTAAGAGGAAGGAAGAAGAACAGATGAGGTATTGAAGCAGTTTCGAAATATAGATATAACCTGTAACCACAGCTGCGTTTCACTAGGTTCCAAGCAGAAATTGCAACATATACATATATAATATATATATATATATATATATATATACATACACACATTGATGGCTGTGTGTTGAGTTATGTTTTTACACAGTGTTTTCACTGTGTGTATTTATGCATAGTATATATATAATATATATATATATATATATATATATGTATATGTATATATATATATCTATACATATATCTATACATATATATACACTCACCGGCCACTTTATTAGGTACACCATGCTAGTAACGGTTGGACCCCCTTTTGCCTTCAGAACTGCCTCAATTCTTCGTGGCATAGATTCAACAAGGTGCTGGAAGCATTCCTCAGAGATTTTGGTCCATATTGACATGATGGCATCACACAGTTGCCGCAGATTTGTCGGCTGCACATCCATGATGCGAATCTCCCGTTCCACCACATCCCAAAGATGCTCTATTGGATTGAGATCTGGTGACTGTGGAGGCCATTTGAGTACAGTGAACTCATTGTCATGTTCAAGAAACCAGTCTGAGATGATTCCAGCTTTATGACATGGCGCATTATCCTGCTGAAAGTAGCCATCAGATGTTGGGTACATTGTGGTCATAAAGGGATGGACATGGTCAGCAACAATACTCAGGTAGGCTGTGGCGTTGCAACGATGCTCAATTGGTACCAAGGGGCCCAAAGAGTGTCAAGAAAATATTCCCCACACCATGACACCACCACCACCAGCCTGAACCGTTGATACAAGGCAGGATGGATCCATGCTTTCATGTTGTTGACGCTAAATTCTGACCCTACCATCCGAATGTCGCAGCAGAAATCGAGACTCATCAGACCAGGCAACGTTTTTCCAATCTTCTACTGTCCAATTTCGATGAGCTTGGGCAAATTGGAGCCTCAGTTTCCTGTTCTTAGCTGAAAGGAGTGGCACCCGGTGTGGTCTTCTGCTGCTGTAGCCCATCTGCCTCAAAGTTCGCCGTACTGTGCGTTCAGAGATGTTCTTTTGCCTACCTTGGTTGTAACGGGTGGCTATGTGAGTCACTGTTGCCTTTCTATCAGCTCGAACCAGTCTGCCCATTCTCCTTTGACCTCTGGCATCAACAAGGCATTTCCGCCCACAGGACTGCCGCTCACTGGATGTTTTTTCTTTTTCGGACCATTCTCTGTAAACCCTAGAGATGGTTGTGCGTGAAAATCCCAGGAGATCAGCAGTTTCTGAAATACTCAGACCAGCCCTTCTGGCACCAACAACCATGCCACGTTCAAAGGCACTCAAATCACCTTTCTTCCCCATACTGATGCTCGGTTTGAACTGCAGGAGATTGTCTTGACCATGTCTACATGCCTAAATGCACTGAGTTGCCGCCATGTGATTGGCTGATTAGAAATTAAGTGTTAACGAGCAGTTGGACAGGTGTACCTAATAAAGTGGCCGGTGAGTGTATATCATACATCTAACACAAATATCAGTGGCACACTAAAGACTAAGTAAAACCTCAAGGTATATAGAAATATTGGAAATGCATTACTGCTAAGGAAAATATGAAAAACCTGGGACTCTTAGTTTACAGTATTTGATCAAAGATTGTATTAAGCTCACCTCCCAAAACGTCAAGGGGATCCCAGAGCAGGTGAGTCCCTACACTAAACATGTTACCTCACTAGGCGTCAATCCAGACTGCAACTTCAGGGAATGGTAGGAACTAGCAATTGGATTATCCTGCACTGGTTTAAAAGAGGCAGCTGAGTGCAGCAAGCCAATGAGATTGCCAATCTCAAATGAACTACAAAACGTAATAAAGCTGTGCACATCTAAAATATACTCTGAAAAACGCAAGCATAGGTGCACACTGAAAGGCAATAGCATACATCTAACACAAATATCAGTGGCACACTAAAGACTAAGTAAAACCTCAAGGTATATAGAAATATTGGAAATGCATTACTGCTAAGGAAAATATGAAAAACCTGGGACTCTTAGTTTACAGTATTTGATCAAAGATTGTATTAAGCTCACCTCCCAAAACGTCAAGGGGATCCCAGAGCAGGTGAGTCCCTACACTAAACATGTTACCTAAAAATGGTAGGAACTAGCAATTGGATTATCCTGCACTGGTTTAAAAGAGGCAGCTGAGTGCAGCAAGCCAATGAGATTGCCAGTTCATTTGAGATTGGCAGTCTTTAGTGTGCCACTGATATTTGTGTTAGATGTATGCTATTGCCTTTCAGTGTGCACCTATGCTTGCGTTTTTTCAGAGTATATTTTAGATGTGCACAGCTTTATTACGTTTTGTAGTTCATTTGAGATTGGCAATCTCATTGGCTTGCTGCACTCAGCTGCCTCTTTTAAACCAGTGCAGGATAATCCAATTGCTAGTTCCTACCATTCCCTGAAGTTGCAGTCTGGATTGACGCCTAGTGAGGTAACATGTTTAGTGTAGGGACTCACCTGCTCTGGGATCCCCTTGACGTTTTGGGAGGTGAGCTTAATACAATCTTTGATCAAATACTGTAAACTAAGAGTCCCAGGTTTTTCATATTTTCCTTAGCAGTAATGCATTTCCAATATTTCTATATACCTTGAGGTTTTACTTAGTCTTTAGTGTGCCACTGATATTTGTGTTAGATGTATGCTATTTGCCTTTCAGTGTGCACCTATGCTTGCGTTTTTCAGAGTATATTTTAGATGTGCACAGCTTTATTACGTTTTGTAGTTCATTTGAGATTGGCAATCTCATTGGCTTGCTGCACTCAGCTGCCTCTTTTAAACCAGTGCAGGATAATCCAATTGCTAGTTCCTACCATTCCCTGACGTTGCAGTCTGTATTGACGCCTAGTGAGGTAACATGTTTAGTGTAGGGACTCATCTGCTCTGGGATCCCCTTGACGTTTTGGGAGGTGAGCTTAATACAATCTTTGATCAAATACTGTAAACTAAGAGTCCCAGGTTTTTCATATTTTCCTTAGCAGTAATGCATTTCCAATATTTCTATATACCTTGAGGTTTTACTTAGTCTTTAGTGTGCCACTGATATTTGTGTTAGATGTATGCTATTGCCTTTCAGTGTGCACTTATGCTTGCATTTTTTCAGAGTATATTTTAGATGTGCACAGCTTTATTACGTTTTGATATATATATATATATATATATATATATATATATATATATATATATATATATATATATATACACGGTGAAAACACAGAAGAAATTACACTTTGATAAAGAGCCTCTCAGATAATCAAGAAATCATTAGAAATGGAGCTGAGGAAGAAGGTATGGTTGTAATACTGAATTTTGAGGATTATAGTCGAGAATCTCTAAGAATTTTAAGAGATCCTTACTATTTCGACCTGGTATTGGAAGAAGTCTATGATAATTTAAAAAATACCTTTGATTCCTTTCTGAACAAAGCTCTGGAGGAGAAGGCAATTGAAAAAAAGGAAACACTATTTTTAACGATTATATCATCAAGTGTCCCACATTTCTATTATTTACCCAAAATACATAAAAGTGAGATTAATGCCCCAGGTAGACCAATAATTTCGGTGATTAATTATATTTTATCTAACCTCTCCCATTTTATCGGCTTTTATGTACAGCTCCTTGTTTCTCAATTGAAAAGTTTTTTCAAAGATTCCAACGTCGTGCTTCGAGAATTAATTGGTCGAGATTTGGAAGGATGATTATATTTTTTTTTAATCCTTGATGTCTCTTCATTATATTCAAATATCCAACACTCCCTAAGACTTGAGGCCATCAAATTTTATTTGGATTCAGATCCAACATTTACGGATATTTTCAAAGAATTTCTAATTGACGGTTTAAAATTAATTCTGAACCATATTTATTTTCAGCATGTTTCCACCCATTTCCATCAGAAGAGAAGGACAACGATGGGGACCACTGTAGCCCCATCCAATGCTAATCTTTTCATGGGCTATTTTGAATCTATTCATATTTATTTATCACAAATAAAGTATTTTAGACGTTATAAAGATGACCTTCTCTTCATTTGGGAGGGGTCGGAGGAATCAGCTGAAATTTTTGGGAATTTTTAAATGGGAACCAATGGGGCTTGTCTTTTAATATGGTAACAAATTCAAGTGTTTTTTTCATATATATTTGTAATGATTAGAATTATTTGTGATTTGTAGGAAAAGTCTCATTTTGAGGAGAGCTTCTATTTGCAGATATTACCTAATGAAGTAAACCAAGGGTGTTCACAAAACGCATTGTATTTTTAAAAAGTTGTTATGTCGATTAAAACTGACAGTGGTAAATGCCCAGTGTCTAGTTGTTTTTTTTATGGTATATTTGTTCTTTTTCACAATAGCGCTGGTTTACCTAGAAGTTTACATACACTATACAAAAAGACACATATGCATGTTTTTCTCACTATCTGACATGAATCAGAATAAACCTTATCTGTTTTAGGTCAATTAGGATTACCAAATTTATTTATATTTGCCAAATTTCAGAATAATGAGACTTAGAATTCTGGCCCATTCCTTCTGACAGAATTGGTATAACTAAGTCATGTGTGCAGGTCGCCTTGCTTGCACCTACCTTTTTAGCTTTGCCCATAGATTTTCAATAGGATTGAGATCAGGGCCACTCCAAAACATTGACTTACTTATCCTTCAGCCACTTTGTAACCAGTTTGGCAGTATGCTTTGGGTCCTTGTCCATTTGGAAGACCCATTTCCACCCAAGCTTTAACTTCCTGGCTGATGTCTTGAGATGTTGCTTCAGTATTGCCACATAATCTTTCCTCATGATACCATATATTTTGCGAAGTGTACCAGTCCCTCCGGCAGCAAAACAACCCCACGACATAATACTGCCACTCCCATGTTTCACAGTTGGGATGGTATTCTTAGGCTTCCAAGCTTTACACTTTTTCCTCAAACCATAATGATGGTCATTATGGCCAGACAGTTCAATTTTAGTTTCATCAGACCATATGACATGTCTCCAAAAATGTAGGTCTTTGTTCCTGTGTGCATTTTCAAATATTAATCTGGCTTTTATATGGTTTTTTGGAGTAATGGCTTTTTCTTGGCAGAGTTGAACTTCAGCTCATGTTGATACGGTACTAGTTTCACTGTGAATAATTACAAAATCTTACCAGCTTCCGCCAGCATCTTCACAAGGTCTTTTGCTTTTGTTCTTGGGTTGATATGCACATGTCAGACCAAAGCATGTTCATCTCTGGGGCACGGAACTGGTCTCCTTCCTGAGGGGTATGATAGCTGGACATTCCCATCTTGTTTTTACTTGTGTATAATTGTTTTTACAGTTGAATGAGGCACCTTCAGGTATCTGAAAATTCCACCCGAGGATGATCCAGACTTGTGCAAGTCTACAGTTCCTGATATCTTGGCTGATTTCTTTAGACTTTCCCATGATGTTACAAACAGAAGCAGTGTGTTTCTGGTGTGCATTTTCCAGATAACTGAAGGTACATCCACAGGTGTTTCTCTAATAGCACAGATGTTACCAATAAACAACATCTGAAGCTTCCAAAGACAGTGCATCATCATAAGGACTTTCCCTAATTGTTTAAAGGCATAGTAATCCTAGTGTGTGTAAACTTTTAACTTTGCAGAAAGTAATAAAAATGCCTTTAAAAATTCCCTCTCATTATTCTGGCATTAGGCAAACATAAATAATTTTTGGTAATCCTAATATATATATTTATTGTAGTGACGATCCACTCATGTTTCAGCTGTCATCTTGGACCAGCTCAGAAGGTTTTAGCTCACAGGAATGCCGTCTTTGGTAAATTGAATGGCACACCGACAAAGGCTTTTTTTTCTGGCCTCAGCCTGTTTTATTTTTGGCATAGGTTTACAGCATTTGGCAACAAAACAAATCAAACCCTAGGCCGCCTGGCTACTAACTTTACATGAATAGAGACCCTTTCTACCTGTGGTCTGAACCTACTGTTCAGCCACATAAGCACAAACATTTACCAGTCTCCACTGGTTCCCAGCTTCTTACAATCCTCTGGGGGGCCAGAGCCTCTCTCCAGCTCCTCCACTGCTCCACTCTCAGGTAGAAGACCACGCCCCCTGATCACCTGGAGCAGCAGGCCTTTACTAGGTCTCCAGGGAACTGCACAAAACCTGACCTGGAACATGGGGAGTAGACCCCACCTGACACATTGTCTACTCCAAATAAGAGCAGAACAAGGAACAGCTGAAAAGCCAAACTAACCATACACAGCTGCCAACCACTTATTGTGGCTGACAATACACATGGCTGCCTCCTATCCCACCAAGGCCAGGTGGCGTGCTGTTTGCAGATCTCCGGCTGGAAAACTACAGGGCAATGCTGACGCATTATCAAGAGTCCACTGTTTCATGGCTAAAAGTGTCCGACCCCACAGGTTCGAACAGAGGGGGACGGTATGTGAGACGGCGACGTTGTGGAAGGAAGATATGTTTCCCCTAGAACGCTCTCATATGTGACTATAGGGAGCGCATGGACAGATGCGTGTTACCGAGTGGCCTGGACTCGGTGAGGGGAGAGCCGACAGTCCTGTGTGTCAGTAGCACTATGCTGCTGACATGTGTTTTAGAAGCGGTTCCAATCCACTTGTGTCCGGGTCGGGTTTTCCTGGAGTGGTCAAAGAGCTGGGTGGGTGGCCACTCCCACGCCACAGGTGAGGCGGGGCTCAGGCCTATAAAGCCTGGGTCTGCAGGCCTGTCATGGCTGCTGGTGGAATACTACAAGCCACATGGTAAGCAGCCCTGTTACTCTGTATATTGGTCTATGTACAAGAGGCACTGAGTGTGTCTCTGGTGTAGTCAGGTCCATTACTGTTTAGTTAGAGCTCAGCCGAGCAGGATTTTGTTTTGTATGTTTTGCCTGACATTAAGGCTGTGTTATTTTGTTGCCATTCTAATAAACCCAGGCATAGCCTGGACTTGGACTTTTTATGCTGTGTCCCTGTCTCTGTCTGCCATATCCCAGGCTGCTACCTGAACGCTGAGGCTAACCCCCACATATGGTGCTTCGGATGCGGGCACGCAGACGTTTAAAGAGACATACACGCGTTTAATGGACCTTGTCTGCAATTGTTGCTAAGGGCAACGGCTGGTGTAAAAGTCCTTGGATAATGCTCAACTCTATGTGCTGGGTGAAAGCTGCAACTGCGCAGCAATCAGAGACCGCCAGGATGGATGAACTTTTAAAACAGCTTATCCAGGCAAACAGTAGCCTTCAGCTGATGACAGCGAACCAGCAGAAGGTACATGAGGAGGCCATGAGGGCCCAAGCCGAAACCAATGCCCTGCTCATAGAAGCAAACCGTCTCGCCTTAAAGGAGCAGCAACACATTAATAAGCAGCTCCAAGAGCAGGTCCTGGCAGTGGCGCAAAATGTGCAGAGGACGCCAAGCTTGCTTACCACCACCCGTGCTGCCGCGCAGTCTTCCCTGCAGAAAATGACGCGTACAGATGACGTCGAGGCCTACCTACGGGTCTTTGAAAGAGTGGCTGAGCAAGAGAAGCTACCGATGGCTCAGTGGGCTGAAGTGCTGGCGCCTTTCCTAACTGGGGAGCCGCAGAAGGCATATTTCGACCTCAGTGAGCAAGACGCCAAGGACTATCTGAAGTTAAAAGGCGAGATCCTGGCTCGCTTGGGAGTCAACACGAATGTGCGAGCCCGATGGGTGCACAACTCGGCTTTTTCTGACCATCTTCCCGCGCACTCTCAGATGTACAACCTGATCCACTTGGTGAAAAAATAGCTACAACCTGAGGAGTCGACACCTGCACTAATAGTGGAAAGAGTCGTCTTGGACAAGTTCGTCCGTTCCTTGCCTCCTGGGATCCAGCGCTGGGTTGGACAAGGCGACCCCAAAGATGCTGAGCAACTGGTTAACCTGGTTGAAAGGTACAAAGCCACCGAGGACTTGCTTCAAGCAGCCTCCCCGGGACGCTCCAAGCCCAGGGACAGCGCCTCGTCCGGAACATCTGGTAAGACTGTCCCATATATAAGGGGGGTGAAAAGTGTCCCAAAGGGTGGTGGCTCAGAGGGGGACTCTTTGGGAAGGAAAGGACCCAAATGGACAGCCCGGTCCAGGGAAGAGTCTCAAGGAGACCGGGGCCGCATACTGTGCTGGCGGTGTCACGGACCTGGGCATGTTGCCGCAAACTGTCCCCTTACAGTTGAGCCGATGGAGTGCGACACAGCTAGGCGGAGGTCGTTATTTGCCCGGCCAGTGTGCTCTGCAGAGACTGAGTCAGAGACTGATCGGCAGCTGTGTCATCTAAAAGTGAATGACTATCCGGTAACGGCTCTCCTGGACTCAGGGAGTCTGGTCACACTGGTGCACGCCAGTCTGATTGACCCTACGTCACTCACTGGACGCGTGGTAGGGGTCCTGTGCATCCATGGGGACACAAAGGAGTACCCAACTGCCCTAGTCAAACTCGAGACTCCTTGCGGTGTTGCCTCACATGAGGTGGGCGTGGTCAGGACCCTCATGCATACGGTGATCCTAGGGAGAGACTTCCCCCTATTCTGGGACTTGTGGCAAAAACATGTCACAGATGCGGTAACTATTGATAATGAGGTTGACATATACCATGTGTACCCAGAACCATATGACCCTGATTCCAGGGTTCCCGCAGTAGGGGTGACCACTGAGAATAGTGATAATTTTCCCCTAACTGTGATGGCGGGTGAAATGGAGGAACGGGAGGAAATGTCTACTGTGCCGGACTTAGAGGTCTCCCGGGATAATTTTGGGACTGCTCAACTCAGAGATCCCACCCTGGTAAAAGCCAGAGAGAATGTGAAAGTCATAAATGGGGAGCCTCAATACCCAGGGGCCGATACAGTGTTTCCACACATGGCAGTCAACCAAGAGCTGTTATACCAGGTTGACAAGGTTCGGGGGGAGGTTGTGGAACAATTGGTGGTACCCCAGCCATATCGGAGAATGGTGTTAGATCTCTCCCATAAGCATGCGTTAGGGGGCCATTTGGGTACGGAAAAGACCAAAGAGCGCATTCTTCAAAGGTTTTATTGGCCAGGGGTGCACACTGACGTAAAGCGGTACTGTGAATCCTGCCCCGAGTGCCAGTTAACGGCTCCGATGCCCCATTTCCGTAGCCCCCTGGTGCCATTGCCCATCATAGAGGTACCCTTTGAAAGGATAGCGATGGATCTAGTGGGCCCACTGGTGAAGTCTGCAAGGGGCCATCAGTACATATTGGTGGTGCTAGACTATGCCACCCGGTACCCAGAGGCTGTTCCCTTACGTAATACATCATCTAAAAGTATTGCAAGGGAGCTGTTCTACATGTTCTCCCGGACTGGTATACCAAAAGAGATCCTAACTGACCAGGGAACCCCTTTTATGTCAAGGGTTATGAAAGAATTGTGCAAATTATTAGACATCAAACATCTGCACACATCTGTATATCACCCACAAACAGATGGTTTGGTTGAAAGGTTCAACAAGACACTAAAGAGCATGTTAAAGAAGGTGGTTAGTAAGGATGGGAAGGACTGGGACTGTCTTCTGCCATACCTAATGTTCTCAGTCCGGGAAGTTCCACAGTCATCCACAGGTTTCTCCCCGTTTGAGTTAGTCTATGGTAGACATCCACGGGGCCTTCTAGATATAGCTAAAGAAACTTGGGAGCACGAGTCCACCCCCTACAAGAGTGTTATTGAACACATTTCCCTTATGCAGGATCGTATTGCTGCAGTCATGCCCATAGTTAGGGAACATTTACAGCAGGCCCAGGAAGCCCAAAGCCGGGTGTATAATAGGTCTGCCAAGGTGAGGACCTTCAACCCAGGTGATCGGGTTCTAGTGTTAGTGCCCACCTTGGAAAGTAAATTTTTAGCAAAATGGCAGGGACCGTATGAGATAATTGAAAAGGTCGGGGAAGTAAATTATAGAGTATATCAGCCGGGCAAAAGAAAACCAGAACAACTGTATCATGTAAATTTAATTAAACCGTGGAAAGATAGGGAGACCCTGACAGCTGTAAGTACCCCCCAGAGGGTTTCAGAGGTGCGTATATCAGAGTCCCTGTCCAAGTCCCAGAAACAGGAAACCCTTGAATTCGTTCAGAGAAATAAGGATGTGTTCTCTGAGTTACCTAGGTGCACGAAAGTGATAGAACATGACATTGTCACCGAACCGGGAGTAAAGGTTCATCTGAAACCGTACCGGGTCCCAGAAGCTCGTAGACGGGCCATATCAGAGGAGGTCAAGAAAATGTTGGACCTCGGAGTAATTGAGGAGTCCAGAAGTGAGTGGTCCAGCCCTATCGTGCTGATACCAAAGCCTGATGGCTCATTACGCTTCTGTAATGACTTCAGGAAGTTAAATGAGGTCTCAAAGTTCGATGCGTACCCAATGCCGAGAGTAGATGAGTTGATTGAGAGGCTAGGTCAGGCCTGATACTTTTCTACTCTTGACCTCATTAAAGGTTATTGGCAGGTACCCCTTACCAAAAGGGCCAAAGAAAAGACCGCTTTTCCACCCCAGATGGTCTGTTTCAGTACGTCTGCTTACCGTTTGGGTTGCATGGGGCTCCAGCAATCTTCCAGAGGCTAATGGATATACTTCTCAAGCCCCATCATCGTTATGCTTCAGCGTATCTCGACGACATAATGTGAGGGCTGGGACATCCATCTATCTAAGGTACAGGCTGTGCTTGATTCGCTTAGAGAAGCAGGGCTTACAGCAAATCCAAAAAAGTGTGCCTTAGGTCTGGAAGAAGCCCGGTACCTGGGGTATGTAATTGGTAGGGGTATAATAAAACCACAAGTCAATAAAGTAGAGGCTATATAAGGCTGGCCACAACCTACTACAAAGAAGCAAGTAAGGGCTTTTTTAGGTATTGTAGGGTATTATCGAAGATTCATTCCGAACTTTGCTAGCATAGCCACTCCTCTCACAGACCTGACAAGACACAGTAGGTCAGTTATGGTTACCCGGAACGGGCGTTTCAAAAGTTAAAGATGGCCCTGTGTAAACAGCCAGTCCTAGTCACCCCTGACTTTAAAGAGGAGTTTATTATGCAGACCGATGCGTCTGACGTGGGGCTAGGTGCAGTACTTTCCCAGCAGGTGGATGGAGAAGAGCACCCCATCACATATCTAAGTAGAAAGCTCACCCCGCCTGAGCGTAACTATAGTATTGTTGAGCGGGAGTGCTTTGCCATCAAATGGGCCCTCAAGTCCCTCAAATATTACCTCCTGGGAAGACACTTTAGGTTAATCACGGACCATTCGCCACTAACCTGGATGTCCCAGGCAAAAGAGAAAAATGCAAGAGTCACAAGGTGGTTCTTGACATTACAGAATTTTAGCTTTTCCGTGGAACATAGGGCTGGAAAACTACAGGGCAATGCTGACGCATTATCAAGAGTCCACTGTTTCATGGCTAAAAGTGTCCGACCCCACAGGTTCGAACAGAGGGGGAGGGTATGTGAGACAGTGACAGGCGACGTTGTGGAAGGAAGATATGTTTCCCCTAGAACGCTCTCATATGTGACTATAGGGAGCGCATGGACAGATGCGTGTCACCGAGTGGCCTGGACTCGGTGAAGGGAGAGCCGACAGTCCTGTGTGTCAGTAGCACTATGCTGCTGACATGTGTTTTAGAAGCGGTTCCAATCCGCTTGTGTCCGGGTCGGCTTTTCCTGGAGTGGTCAAAGAGCTGGGTGGGTGGCCACTCCCACGCCCCAGGTGAGGCGGGGCTCAGGCCTATAAAGCCTGGGTCTGCAGGCCTGTCATGGCTGCTGGTGGAATACTACAAGCCACATGGTAAGCAGCCCTGTTACTCTGTATATTGGTCTATGTACAAGAGGCACTGAGTGTGTCTCTGGTGTAGTCAGGGCCATTACTGTTTAGTTAGAGCTCAGCCGAGCAGGATTTTGTTTTGTATGTTTTGCCTGACATTAAGGCTGTGTTATTTTGTTGCCATTCTAATAAACCCAGGCATAGCCTGGACTTGGACTTTTTATGCTGTGTCCCTGTCTCTGTCTGCCAAATCCCAGGCTGCTACCTGAACGCTGAGGCTAACCCCCACAATATATATATATATATATATATATATATATATATATATATATACACATACATAAGTGAAAATGGACAAATTGTGCCCAAAGTGTCAATATTTTATGTGGCCATCATTGATTTCCAGCACTGCCTTACCTCTCTTGGGCATGGAGTTCACTAGAGTTTCACAGCTTGCAGCCACTGGAATCCTCTTCCACTCCTCCATGACAACATCACAGAGCTGGTGAATGTTGGAGACCTTGCATTCTTCTACCTTCCTTTTGAGGATGCCCCACAGATTTTTCAGTAGGGTTTAGGTCTGGAGACAAGCTTGGTCAGTACAGGACCTCTACCTCCATTTTCTTTAACAAGGCAGTGGTCATCTTGGAGATGTGTTTGGGGTCATTATCATGTAGGAATTCTGCCCTGCGGTCCATTTTCTAGAGGGAGGGAATCATGCTCTGCTTCAATATGTCACAGAACATGTTGGCATTCATGGTTCCCTCAATGACCTGTAGCTCCCCTCAGCTGGAAGCTCTCATTCAGCCCCAAACCATGACACTCCCACCACCATGCTTAACTAACCACCAACCATGCTTAACTGTAGGCAAGATACACTTGTCTTTTGTACTCCTCACCTGGTTGCTGTTACACACACTTGACACCATTTGATCCAAATAAGTTTATTTAGTCATCGGACCACAGGTCATGTTCCAATAATCCATATCCTTAATCTACTTAATTTCAGTAAACTGTTTGCGGGCTTTCTTGTGCATTATCTTTAGAAGAGTCTTCCTTCTGGGATGACAGCCATGCAGACCAGTTTCATGCAATGTTTGGCATATGGTCTGAGTACTGACAAGCTGACCCCCCACTCCTTCTGTAACAATGCTGGAAGCAGTCATACATCTATTTATAAAAGTCAAACTCTGCATATGACGCTGAGCATGTACATTTAACTTTTTTGGACAACCAGGGCGAGGCCTTTTCTGAGTGGAACCTGTCTTGTTAAACCGCAGTTTGGTCTTGGCTACCATGCTGTAGCTCATTTTCAGGGTGAATCTTCTTATAGGTCATCTTTATGTAGAAAAATAATTCTTTTTTTCAGATTCTCAGACAGTTTTTTGCCATGTGGTGTCATGTTGAACTTCCAGTGACCAGTATGAGAAAGCGTGAGAGCAATAACACCAAATTTAATACATCTGTTCCCCATTCACACAAAAGACCTTGTAACACTAATGAGTCACATGACACTGTATGGCAAATTGGGCACAATTTGTTCATTTTCACAGGGGAGATGTACTCACTTTTGTTGCCAGTGGTTTAGACATTGATGGCTGTGTGTTGAGTTATTTTGAGGACACACCAAATTTACACTGTTATACAAGCTATGTGTCAAATCTTCAGTGTTGTCCCAAGAGAGGATTTAATATAATATTTACAAAAAAATGAGGGGTGTACTCACTTTTGTCAGAAACTGTATATGTTGACATTGGTCAGTATTTGGTGTTTGAGCTAGACAGAGCCTAAAAGTATAGATGATCCTGTCGTATGGGTCTACTTTTTGGCTAGGTATGATAATTAAGGGCTCTTTTTTGGTTTCTGATTATTAAGAAGTGATCTTTGATAATTCATGGGTCTCGAGATTAGATATTTGGTCATTGGCTTGATGAATTAAAGGCTCTAGTTTGAAATATGATAACTGGTAATTTATAGATGGGGTCTGAGATCTAATAGGTTAAGGGTCAGGTATTTAATATTTATAGGAGTCTGGTCTAGGTTATGATGTATTTAGGGGTCTAGTCTGAGATTCAGTGGGTTTCAAAAATATACATACCCCTTGATCTGTTCCTCAATTTTAAATGTTACAGTCACAAACTTAAATGGATTTTATAAGATATTTTATGTGATAGAGCAACACAAAATAGGAAGTATTTGTGAAATTTGAAAAAAAATTATACTCATGTTTTTAGACCCCCTATACTCTGATACCCTTAAATAAAATCCAGTGTGACTACTTTCATTTAGAAGTCACCAAATTAGTAAACAGAGTACATCTGTATGTAATTTATTCTCAGTAATAAACTACTGCTGTTTTGTGAAGGCCTCAGACAGCTCAGGGATAATGTTGTGGCAACGTGTATTGCAGGGTAAGGTTTTAAAAATATATCTCAAGCTTTGAACATCTTACAAAGCACTGTTCAATCCAATATGCATAAATAGCAGGAGTATGGCCCAACTGCCAACCTTCCGTGACATGGCCGTCCACATAAACTGACAGCCCAGACAAAGAGAGCACTAATTAGAAAAGCAGCCAAGAGTTACCGTGGAGGTTCTGCCAAGATCCACAGCCCAGGTGAGAGAATCTGTCCACAGGACAACTATTAGTCGAGTACTACACAAATCTAGCCTTTATGGAAGAGTGGAAAAAGAAAGACCGTTTTGAAAGTAAGCCATAAAAAATCCTGTTTGTAGTTTGCAAAAAGCTATGTAGGGGAAAAGGGGGCTCTGGTCAGATGAGACTTAAGTGCCAAACACTATGTGTGGAGGAAAGTCAACACAGCACATCACACTGAGCACACCATCCCCACCGTGAAGCTGGTCTGCGTTGATGGGAAGAAAAAAAATAATGCTTAATGTTTCATGCAAATTACTGTGTTCCTGTATGCCTTTAAGTGTGTTTCACTACATCAGCTGTTATTGCTGTGGGCATATAATGCAACTGTAATGTATATACTGTGTATGTGTATTATACTATTTTAATTTGAAGTGTACTGATTGAGTATCTTGAGGTTTTGGGTTGCTTGGCCTAGTGGATTATATAGCAGGAGCGCTATATCCTGTCACAGAAGCTAGCCACTTAAATAATGGTTTCTTACCAGTGGAGGTATAGAAAAAGCCTGAAATTGACAATGTTAATAGAAGCAGAAAGAGAGAAGGTGAAAAGTAAAACTGGCTTGGTGCCAAAAGGTTCAGTGCAAATGGTCCAATTAAGATGCCTGGAAGACCTGAGATTGGCACTCAGACTGATCACTATACTGTGTCAGTCCTCACCCATCACAAAAGTCCACAGGAAAGTCAGCATTTCCAAAAAGCACACTTATTTTATTGGTAAACAATCAGAGGTACAATATTGCAACATTTCAATTAACTCCTTAAGTCCCAGGCCTAAAAAGTACTTAATTACCAGCACTTTTTTTTAGTTTTTGCCTCCTTGCGTTTCAATAGTCGTAATTTTTTTATTTTTTCAATGATGCAGTTGTATGAGGTCTCATTTTATGCGGAAGAAGTTGTACTTTTTTTTGGAATAGTTTGAGTTCACTTATAAATTATTGCAGAATTTTTTAAAAATGTTTCTTATTTTTTTTTACACCATTCACATTTCGTAATTGTGCAATGTATGCACAATTAATTTTTTATTGAATATTTATTTTTATTTTATTATATGTTTTATTAATTTTTTTATGTTTTACTTTTTTTAATAATCCCATATTATTAGGGATAACTATTTTACAATTATTTTTTTTTTACACTTAGTTATGTATTAGCATATATCAATATGCTAATGCATTACAATCTGTGTCAGCTAAACACAGGCAGCAGTCAGGGCAGCACACAGTCTGCCCTGACCTCAGACTTATTACACAGACAGCCCTAGGTCTACTCCAGGTCCCCAGGGCTGACTTTTTCATACATTCTCTGGGCTCTGTCGGGTCCGAGAAAGTCCTGATCACAAGGCGGAAAAAGGGAATGCATTTTCTTTATGCCGCAGTCACGGATCGAGGAAATTAAAGGGTTAAGCGCTGGGGTCGGATGTTTCCTCCGCTTTCTGGCACTTATATAGGCTGCTTCAGGAACAAAGCTGTTAAGTACAGCTCTGTACCTAGCACAGTTGGGATGCTGGAAGCCACAAAACCCCTATTCTGCAGCGATGTCAAAAGACGTCACTGCAGAATAATGACCTGCAATGCCGCCATCAAAAGACTGTGGGAGACTATTAAGGGGATAAACAAATCTTTTTTAACCTCTTTGTCTGGGCTTGTTCCTCAGTGTCCTCTAAGTGAGCTGGATGTTAGAGTGGCTTGTTCATCATGGAGATAACTAGAATATTTGCTGATAAACAGGGAGCTGATGCCTAAACTCATTGTCACATTAGAGTAGTCAGCTGGGATAGTCTGACTGTGCCGTGGGAAGGGACAGCTTGCAGAGCTCTGTGTGATCTGTTGCTGAAGTGGCATAGGATGATAGTGCTGTCAGCCCAGGGGGAGTCATCTTCAGGCTATGACAGGTGTAAAGAGAGTGGAAAGCCATACAAGCTTGGGTTGGAGAGGTCTTAACCCTATAGCAGGGCTCTAGTTAGTAAAGAGAAAGGCTGTGTTAGACACAAGCCTGAGGAAGAGTGTATTGTGCGTGGTTTGCTGCCCTGAGGCCTGAAGTATGGCCTGGAAATTTCAGTTCTGTGGTATGGTAGACTGTCTGGAAATTGTTGGAAGGGTTGGTTAATGGAGAGCTCTCTGGAATAGGGCCATGTATTGGAGAACCACTCCTATTTGTTAAAAGATGAAGTTGTATTTAAAAGTAATATCGTGCATTCATAGTTTACAGGGTCACAATCTTAAGGGCGGTGTAAAGGCAACATTGCTACTCTTCCTTTAAAAAAGGAACCCTCGACCACCACCTTACTAGGGCACACTTGGCAGAACTTTTACATTTAATAATGCATGTTTATGATTGAGGTGAGAAGGGGCATATTCAATAGTTGGCTATGGAGCCCAATCTTTTCAGCATATGTTCCTAATTAGCAGAATATCATTCCAGAAGTGTTTTTTTTTTAAACATTATTGTTATGTTTAAGGCCTTGTTATTATAAGCACAGACTGACTTTAATACATCTTAAAACATGTAGCTTATAATATAAGTACGTATGTTATATAAATTCATGGAGTTGTATGAGATTATTAAAAATGATTTTCCAGAAAAGGCAACATTATTGTCTATATCCTGTGTCTAATTTGGTAGTTTAGTCTTATTCAAAACAATTCTGTTTCTAACCTCATAAAATTCCTATAACTTAAAGGGAACATGTCACATTGAACACGCCATCTGATCTGTGGGCAGAATGTTATAGAGCAGGAGGGGCTGAGCAGATTCATATATAGTCTTGGGGTGATGGATTGAGTAGAACTTGGAGTTCATTCATTCAACTGACTGCTTAATTTACATGAGTGGCGCCGCAGCCCACAATTCGGGCTGCGGGCGCACACTCTGCCCCGAGTCCCTCTTGCTCCCACAGGGGCAGCAATTAGACCAGTTGCCATGATGCAGCAGCTTATCGCCATTCAGCAGCGGCACCCATCACCTCCCGTGGTTTCGTTTATGCCAGCCACTTTGTCTGCCTCCGTGGGACCCAAACTCCGGCTCTCGCTACCTACAAAGTTTGACGGAGATCCAAAACTCTGCAGGGGATTTGTTACACAGTGCTCTATGCACGTGGAACTAATGGCCAACCAGTTTCCATCCGAACGATCAAAGGTGGTTGGTGGTTAGTTTGCTTTCCGGAAAGGCCCTAACCTGGGTCACACCCCTCTGGGACAGAGACAACCCAGTGACTGCGGATCTACAGACCTTTTTTAAGGATTTCCGTTGTGTGTTTGAGGAACCAGAATGCACATCCTCTGCGGAGACCGCGCTTCTGAACTTGCGCCAAGGGGATTCTTCGGTAGGGAACTACGCTGTCCAGTTCCGCATGCTGGCCTCGGAGCTGACCTGGAATGAGACGGCCCTGTGTGCTATCTTCAAGAAAGGCCTCTCTGGCAGGGTAAAGGATGCACTGGCCGCAAGAGTACTCCTGATGTCCTTGAGCGAGCTTATCCATCTGGCCACCCGCATTGACGTGCGCTTCACTGAGAGACAAGAGGAGCTCCGTCAGGAACGCGACTCGGTTCGGCCTCGCCGGTTCTCTCGTCTGGCTCCGGTATTCCAGAGGCCTCCTCTATCACTTCCACAGCACTCTGGTGAAGAACCTATGCAAGTCAACCGCGTCCAGCTTACAGAACAAAAGCGGTCCCGATGTCGCACGGAGAACTTGTGCCTGTACTGTGCCAGTTCGGAGCATTTCCTGAGGGACTGTCCTCTGCGTCCTCTTCCGGGAAACACATGCACCTAGGTCACATGGGAGAGGCGTTCCTAGGTGTGAACAGTCCCTCTCCTCGCTTGACTATGCCGGTGTGGGTCGTGTCAGGTTCCAGAGCAAGTTCAAGTCACTGCTCTTCTGGATTCTGGGTCAGCTGGGAACTTCATGGACGCTGCTCTGGTGTCGAAGCTTCGTCTCCCGGTGATCTGCCTCGAGAAGTCCTTAGCCTGCGTGACTCAATCCGATTCCGCACGGACCTGGTGTCTATGCACGTTGGGGCGCTCCATGGAGAGAAGATCGCGTTCTTTGTTCTGCCCCACTCCTCTTCAGCAATCATGTTGGGGCTACCATGGCTGCAGCGCCACACTCCTATGCTGGACAGGGAAACAGGCAAAGTAACGCTTTGGGGACAAGACTGCCAGACCCGTTGTCTTGTGGCACCATGCCCGGTGCTCCCCGCTTCTCCACCGACACCCTCTGAACCCCTGCCGGGTCTGCCTCCGGAGTACCAAGTCTTTGCGGACGTTTTTTTCTGTAAAGCAGGTGGAGACCTTGCCTCCTCATTATCCCTATGACTGCCCTTTTGACCTGTTGCCTGGCACGAGTCCTCCTCGAGGCAGGGTCTATCCGCTGTCAGTTCCCGAGACTGAAGCTATGGCGGCCTACATTCAAGAGAACCTCAAGAAGGGCTTTATCCGCAAGAGCACATCTCCAGTCAGTGCCGGATTCTTCTTCGTGGACAAGAAAGATGGCTCTCTACGTCCCTGCATTGACTACCACGGACTAAATAAGATAACCGTGAAGAACCGTTACCCGTTACCACTGATCACGGAGCTCTTCGATCGGTTCCGCGGGGTCAGGATTTTCTCCAAACTGGACTTACGGGGGCCTATAATCTCATCCGCATCCGACAGGGTGACGAGTGGAAGACGGTGTTTAACACACGTGATGGCCATTTCGAGTATTTGGTTATGCCATTCGGCTTGTGCAACACTCCGGCAGTTTTTCAGGAATTCGTGAATGAGATCTTTTGTGACCTTCTATATTCCTGCGTTGTGGTATACGTGGATGATATTTTGGTTTATTCGCCTGACTTGAAGACCCACCGTCTTCATGTGCGTCAGGTCCTTAGACATCTTCGTGAGAATCATCTATATGTCAAGTTGGAGAAGTGCCAGTTTCATCGGTCAAGCTTGCCCTTCCTCGGGTACATAATCTCTGACAAGGGACTTCAAATGGACTCGGCCAAGCTGTATGCTGTCCAACAGTGGCCCCGTCCTGTCGGCCTACAGGCCATACAATGCTTTTTGGGGTTTGCCAATTACTACCGGCAGTTCATCCCACACGTCTCTGCACTGGTGGCCCCTATTGTGGCCCTTACTAAGAAGACAGGCAATCCTAAGCAGTGGCCACAGACGGCCGAAGACGCGTTCTCCCGACTCAAGGTGGCTTTTGCATCAGCTCTCATCCTGTCCCGTCCGGATACTGAGAAACCTTTTTTTTCTGGATGCTTCTTCTGTGGGAGCAGGGGCGGTGCTTACTCAGCGGGACCCCAGGGGAAAGACCATCACTTGTGGATTCTTTTCGAAAACCTTCTTCCCGGCCAAGAAGAACTACACGATTGGAGACCACGAGCCATTGGCCATTAAGTTAGGACTGGAAGAATGGTGCCATCTCCAGGAGGGAATCCCTAAAGAAGCATTTATGCTATCTATCATACATGAAAAAACTTTGAGACTCTCGGTTCACATATTTTGATCAAAAGATGTTTAAGCTGCCCACGACGTAGAATTACATGTGTGCCGCAGCCCTGCCAGTGGCACCCAGGTTTGCATACGTTTTTTCAGCAGTAGTGTGCCGCTGGCGGCGGTCTGTGTGTGCACATATAGAATTACACGTGTGTCGCAGCCCTGCCAGTGGCACCCAGGTTTGCATACGTTTTTTCAGAAATGTTTTTGTGTGCAGAAACATACGGTATACTTGGTGTACATTGATTTTAACCTATATGGGAAGGAAGGGGTGCTTCCATTTTGGGTTTCTGTCCCCGCCCACTCTCACAGGCTGTCATAAGAAGGGCAGCTTGCAGGTTGGGTGTTTTTTATTTTTTCTCTCTGAATAATGGAGGTCGGTTGACCCAGTGAGAGGCCTGATTGGCTCGATTGAGAGGTAAAGATAGCATAGGACTGCCCGATTTTGAGATCACATTGAAAGTCGTGGGCAGCTTAAACATCTTTTGATCAAAATATGTGAACCGAGAATCTCAAAGTTTTTTCATGTATGATAGATAGCATAAATGCTTCTTTAGGGATTTCCACGTAGTTTATTGCCCTTTTTGCAGTAGTGTGCCGCTGGCGGCGGTCTGTGTGTGCACATGTAGAATTACATGTGTGCCGCAGCCCTGCCAGTGGCACCCAGGTTTGCATACGTTTTTTCAGAAATGTTTTTGTGTGCAGAAACATACGGTATACTTGGTGTACATTGATTTTAACCTATATGGGGAGGAAGGGGTGCTTCCATTTTGGGTTTCTGTCCCCGCCCACTCTCACAGGCTGTCATAAGAAGGGCCGCTTGCAGGTTGGGTGTTTTTTATTTTTTCTCTCTGAATAATGGAGGTCGGTAGATCCAGTGAGAGGCCTGATTGGCTCGATTGAGAGGTAAAGATAGCATAGGACTGCCCGATTTTGAGATCACGTTGAATGTCGTCGGAAGCTTAAACATCTGTTGATCAAAATATGTGAACCGAGAGTCTCAAAGTTTTTTCATCTCCAGGAGGGGGCCCGTCATCCGGTCACTATTTTCTCAGACCACAAGAACCTCGCGTATCTTCAGACTGCCCAGCGCCTTCACCCCCCGCAAGCCCGCTGGTCTCTCTTTTTCTCTCGATTCAACTTTGTGATCCATTTTCGGCCTGCCGAAAAGAACATCAAAGCAGACACCCTGTCCCGTTCATCTGACATTCTGGGTGAGGATCCACCTCCTTGTCACATCATCCCACCGGACCGTTTGATTTCCGTAGCCCCGGTGGATCTCCGACAGGTACCTCCTGGCAAGCCTTACGTGCAACCTGCACTTCGGAGGAAGATTCTGAAGTGGGGGTATTGCTCGCGGGTAGCCCGCCTTCTGGGGCCTGGAAGACGGGACAGTTCATAGCCCGCTACTACTGGTGACCTGCCCTTGTCAAGGACTTTGTGGCATCGAGTCCTATCTGTGCCCGCAACAAGATGCCACACCTCAAACCTATGGGGTTGCTTCAACCCCTGCCCATTCCTGACCACCCATGGTCCCATATTGCCATGGACTTCATTACTGATCTCCCGTCATCTGCAGGCAATACCGTCATTTGGGTCGTTACTGATCTTTTTAGAAGATTGCGCACTTCGTACCTCTACCTGTGTTGCCTTCTGCACCTCGCCTTGCAAATCTCTTCTTCCTACATATTTTTTGACTGCATGGTCTTCCTCGACATATTGTTTCTGACCGTGAAGTGCAGTTTGTATAGAGATTCTGGCGATCGCTCTGGTCCCAGTTGGAAGTGAATTTGGACTTCTCCTCTGCGTATCATCCTCAGACGAATGGGCAGGTGGAGAAGGTCAATCAGATCCTGGGGAATTACTTGCGTCATTTCGTGTTCACCCGGCAGGACGACTGGTCCAACTTGCTAACCTGGGTGGAATTCTCCTATAATGCTCTGGACTCTAAGTCGGCTGGTGCCTCTTCATTTTTGTGGTGTATGGACTTCATCTCCGTCCTCTCCTCCCACTGGCGTCGGCCTCTGGTGTCCCCGCTGTGGACGCATTGGTTCGCGACTTGAGGGCCATCTGGAACGATATGCAGCAATCATTGCAACGGGCCTCCGTACAGACTAAACTCCGAGCGGATAAATATAGGAGACCTCCTCCATCCTTTGCCCCTGGGAATAAAGTTTGGTTATCATCCAAATATGTTCGCCTAAGGATCCCCAGCTACAAGCTAGGCCCCTGTTATCTCAGTCCTTTTGTGGTCCTGAGGAGAATCAACCCGGTGGCCTACAAACTCCAGCTACCTCCCTCGATGCGCATCCCGAACTCCTTCCATGTCTCTCTGCTTAAGCCTGAACAGGTGAACAGGTTTTCTCGGAAGGTGGCGCCCCCTTCTTCTGAGGCCGACACTTCTGACATCTTCGCTGTGAAAGAAATTTTATCCATGAAGACGATCGGGGGGAAGCGTCACTTTCTCATTGACTGAAAGGGGTTCGGGCAGGAGAAAAATCATGGGAGCCGGAGGACAACATTATGGACCGTGGATTACTGCAGAAATTTCTCCAGGCCAGAAAAAGGGGTAGGCCAAAGGGGGGGTACTATCACGAGTGGCGCCGGGGCACACTGGCTGTCCTGAGTCCCCCCTTGCGCCCGAAGCGAGTGGCGCCGCGGTCCGCATGTCGGCAGCTGGGAGTGAACGGGAGCATCTGAGAGGTAAGTATAAGTCTTCTCTTCTATTTTTATTTATATCCTGACCGATGAACAAGCATTAATCAGTCCAAGAACACCCCTTTAAATTGTGAAGTGTAAAGAAAATGACACATGCTTTTCCAAATTTTTTCAAAATCTGAGTCAATACTTTTTAATACAATGACATCTGCATGTCTGTTAGTTATGTCTCTACCAGCTTTGTAGATCTAGAGGCTAATATTTGTGCCCATTCTTCTCTGAAAAATAGCTCTAGTTCAGTCAGATTGGTTGGTGAATGTTTGTGAACAGAAGTTTTCAAATCCTGCTAGAGTTTCTCAATGGGACTAAGATTTGGACTGTGAGTGAGCCATTTTAACACATTAATATGTTTTGATTTAAACCCTTCCATTGTAGCTTTTGCTGTATGTTTAGGGTCATTGTCCTGCTAGATTGTGAACCTCTTTCAAGTATTTTGCAGTCTGTAACAGTTTTTTCTCCAGCTGTATTCAACTCCATCCATTTTCATATCAACTGCGCCCAGCTTTCCAGACCCTGCTGTAGGCAGCATCTCCATGGCATAATGCTGCCACCACCATGCTTCATGGTGGGGATAGTGTGATCAGGGTAATGTGCAGTTTTGGATTTCCTCCACAAATAACTAAAAAGTTTAATTTAGGCCTCATATAATCAGAGCACCTTCTCCCACATACTTGCTGTGTCCCCTACTTAGCTTCTGCAAAAGACACTTCTTATGGCATACTTTCAAAAATGTCTTCCTTCTTGTCACTCTTCCATAAAAGCCAGATTTGTGGTGTACACGATTAATAGTTGTCCTGTGGACAGATTCTCCCAAGTTAGCTGTGCAGAGTGACCCTTGGCCTCTTAACTGCTTCTCTTATTCATGCTCTCCTTGTCTGGGCTGTAAGTTTAGGCGGGCGGCCATGTCTTGGAAGGTTGTGCCATACTCATTTACGCATGATGGATTAAACAGTGCTCCATGAGATGTTCAGAGCTTGGGCTATTTTTTTTAAAGGGGTTATCCAGGAGTTCAATGATTTCATAGAACCCTATAAACAGCATTTATATTGAAAAGTAAAGATATCCCCCTACCTTAATGTGTTGCTTTTCTTTTCTTGTGCCTTCTTATTCATCTGTCATAAGATCAGTGAAATTTCCTGCGTGTGGCAGGGTCAGTAATTCTCCTGCAGATTATTCCTACAAGTCCCAGAATCCATTACAGTTACAATATAGGACTTTTTTGCACCTGCCCCATAATCCTTGTAGCACTGTATAATATCATTCACAGACATGTACACCTCATGAATCTCTGCTTCACTTCACTTCCTGGGTGTCTGAAGAAGGCTGTGTGTATAGTACAGTCACCAATCAGTTTGTAACATGGTAAAAAACATTATTTCCTTATCTATAACATATATAATACATGTACAAATATATATAATTTGCTTTATATAAAAGAAAAAAAGAGAAGCAGACAGGCGCACAATAGTGATGTATGTTAGGATAATGTAGTCCGTGCAGAAATAGGTCTTCTTACCTTTAGATGTTGTGCTTTAGAATCCGAGGCACAACTCTCGCACAGGCTTACTTGCTCCACGTAGAGCTGATGTCATACGGCTGCCCAGCGTCCTTGGATCCGACCAGTAGATAGCTAACGTGGTAATTATATAAAATAGTGCAGAAACAGGAGGACTGCGGCGCACATATGTATATAAAACGGGTGCCAAAGGTAGGAATTACTACTAAAAACAAACTGGTATAAGGCCCGACGCGTTTCGCGTGGCAAACCCACGCTTCATCAGAGGTACAAGTGTATACGGTATAGGACCAATTTATATAGAAAACAGCAAGATCTTGAAATGAAGATTAACATCCAGTGAATTAAAAACAGATAGTGTTACAAAAAAGAGATACTCTTACAAAGTAACTTTGAATATGGATGGACGAGATGTCTGTCAATCAATGGTGTGTTGTGCTGGCAAATGGAAGACGATCCTGGATTCATGGTGTACATGTCTAACAGGTATCGCTACCATTGCAAAGCTGACACACATCAATAAATGCACAAAGATGACCTTTATTCGACATAGTAAGAATTTAAAATAAGTGGTTCTATACATATAACTTTAGGATTACATCCCTATATATATAAATCACAGTTTTAAACCTTACTTCATCCTTTGGAGCAAGTCCAATGTTAATCCTTAAATAGATGTTGTAAACAAAACAGAAATACATTTAAGCCTTCTTTGATACATTGGAATAAGTCCAATGTTATCATTAAAAGGATACTTTAAACAACAAGAATACTATAAAAGAAAAGAAAATACATTTAAAACGACTTCCCCCTATGACTACTAGCGAAAAAGGTATCCACTCGATGCAAATTGCAGATGTGATTTTTAAGGCATTAATGATAAAGACATTTAAAGAAATAAATACTCCTTTTAATGATAACATTGGACTTATTTAATGTATCAAAGAAGGCTTAAATGTATTTCTGTTTTGTTTACATCTATTTAAGGATTAACATTGGACTTGCTCCAAAGGATGAAGTAAGGTTTAAAACTGTGTCTCGTCAGCATGACACACAATTGATTGACGGATAGCTCGTCCATCCACATTCAATGTTACTTTGTAAGTGTATCTCTTTTTTGTAACACTATCTGTTTTTAATTCACTGGATGTTAAATGTCATTTCAGGATCTTGCTTTCTATATAAATTGGTCCTATACCGTATACACTTGTACCTCTGATGAAGCGTGGGTTTGCCACGCGAAACGCGTCGGACTTATACCAGTTTGTTTTTAGAACCAAGAGTAATTGTCTTTCTTTTAATAAATTTTAATACTTGTAGTAATTCCTACCTTTGGGACCCGTTTTATATACATATGTGCGCCGCAGTCCTCCTGTTTCTGCACTATTTTATATAATTTGCTTTATATATTTATATGTATGTGCTGTACATTCCCCACAGCAGGTGCACAGATATCCCATCATTGTAACTGATTGCTGTGTCGAATGTGGCATCACCAAGCTTGCCTATGCAGTGGATAGCCTATCTAGCAGACTATTTAGGTGGGTGACTTCGCATCCCCCACAGCAATCATGTTTATCATTGGAAAGCTGTGTGCCTGTTGTAGGGGATCATCCCTGCAGCCAGTGATGTCAGGGCAATGTCTCATAATGCTTTAGCCTGGCACCACTACAAAGAGCAGTAGGCAGACTTTTTTGTGACTGCTGCTGGATAATCTCAGGGATTCTAACGCATATTCAGCCAATCAAACAATACGAGTCTTCTGATAAGGTGAAAAGGCCTATTTAGCAAATTTATTGAACAGACATTTTCTCCTATCAGTACACAATAATGAAGCAGCCAAGACTCTAGAAGCTAGCAGTGATGAGTCTCTATGGGCACATAGTTATCACTGTATGTGTATAATACCCTCTCGCTCTGTACATTAAATTAGCACCTGTTACGAGTGGCGCCGCGGGTGCACCCATGTTCGCCCATCTGGATCCCTGCCAGGTGATTGGATAATTGCTGGACACTGACCCTATATATTGGGCTCCGCCCTGTCGCTCCTCGCTGGATCTTTGTTGCCTCCGTGCCCTAGAGAAAGCGTTATCAGTGTTCTTGTCTCTGCCGTGTTCCTGAACCTTGCCTACGTTTCTCGACTCTGAACCTTGCCGCCTGCCTTGACCCTCTTGCTATGTCTATTGACCACGAACCTTTGCCGCCTGCCCTGACCTTGCCGCCTGTCCCGACTACGTCTACGCCTCATGATCCTGTACCACGCTACACCTCGGCTGCCATCGCAAACAAGTCACGTCAGGGGCAGCGACCTGGTAGACTCCCGCCACAGCAAGTCCATCCCGCTTTGCGACGGGCTCTGGTGAAAACTGGGACTTACTTAGACTCCGCTCCCTGGTGTGGCTGAAACCAGCGCTTTGGGCGGTCCAGAAGATCCACTATCCCGGCCGTTACAGCACCTCTGTCAGCACCTCTGTTTACATAGCGACTGATGAGTCACTAGAAACAGCCAGATCTTTCTCTGCTCAGGTCACATACACTACAGGGGAGTGTTTCTGAGCTGAGCATGGCTTCAAAGCACACCCACTGAGTAATTACAAAATACACAATCAGGCCATGTGATCAATAGACATCACATGGTATGCAGGAAGTGGGAAAAAGGGGAGTAAAGGGCTCTCTGGTTTTGCAGAGCAGAACAGGTAAATAATTTTTAATATAACTGAGTTGTGAGCTCTATAACAAATAAAAAGACCCAGAAAACCCCTTTAAAATTAACCCTGCAATACACTTAAAACTTAATAAACACCTCTAAAAAGACCCCATTTTGGAAACTACACCCTTTAAGGAATATATCCAGGGGAGTGGAGAGTATATCAACCCCACAGGTGTTTCATAATTTTTTTAGCATTAGGCTGTGAAAATGAAGAATATTTTTTTTTCAAAAAATCTGCAAATTTAGCTGAAAATGTTGAATTTTTACAAAGAATCCTGGAAAAAAAGCACCGCAAATTTTGTTACGCAATCTCTTCCAAGTTTGGCAATACCCTACATGTGGATGTAAATTGCTGTTTGGGTGCATGATAAGGCATACAAGGGAGGGAACGCTATCTGGCTTTTGGAACCCAGATTTTGGGGGGTGCCATGTCACATTTGCAAAGCCCCCAAAGTACCAGAATAGGTGAAACCGTCCAGAAGTCATCCCATTTTGGATTCAACACCCCTCATGGATCATCTAGGGATGTATTATGATTTTGGGCACACAGGTGTTCCATAGTTTTTTTTAGCATTGGACCATGAAAATGGGGTGGAGAGGTGAAAGCAGTTCCGTCATTGTTTTTTGGGTTTCAATTTTACAGCGTTCACCATGCAGTATAAATGACAGGATAACTTTACTATGGGAGTCGGTACAATTACAATGATATTAATTTTATATAGTTTTTATGTTTTATTACTTTTACACAATAGAAATATGTCTATAAAAAATTGCGTTTTTATGTTGTCCTATTCTGACAGCCATAACTTTTTCATTTTGCTGTGTGCATAGCTGTGTAGGGGCTTGTTTTTGAAGGATGAGTTGATGTTTTATTGGCACCATTATGGGGTGCATATGACACTATGATCACTTTTTATTAAATTTTTTGTGAGGAGTTTTGAACAAAATACAGCAATCCTGATAGTGTTTTTTTATTAGTATTTTTTACAGCAGTCACAGTGCAGTATAAATGACATACTAGCTTTACTCAGCAGGTAGCTACGATTACAGCGATACCCAATTTGTATTTTTTTTTGTTTTACTTATTTTACACAATAAAAACACTTTTATTCAAAAAGCAAAACATGTTTTTGCATCACCATAGTCTGAGAGCCATAACTTTTTTATTTTTCTGTGTTCGGAGCTGTGTAGGAGCTTGTTTTTTTGTGTGATGAGTTGACGTTTTTATTGGTATAATTATATGGGGAACAAGACTTTTTGATCGTTTTTAAATCCATTTTTTTGGAAGGCAGGGTGAAGAAAATACTGCAATCCTAGTAGTGCTCACAGGGCAGTATCCATGACAAGTTAGTTTTATTCTGTGGGTCGATACCCAATTTATATAGATTTTTTTATGTTGAAACACTATAAAAAAAGTGTTTTATTATATAAAACAATATTTATGCATCGCTTTTTTCTGATAGCCATAATTGTTTTTATTTTTCTGTATACAGAGACGTGTAAGGACATTTTTTTTTGCGGAACGAACCGAAATAGCGTTGGATCGCTTTTTATTCCATTTTATGTGCTGTGGGATGAACAAAAATCGCAATTCTTTGATTTTTTTTTTTGTTGTTTTTTTTCGACGGCGTATGCCATGAGGGCAAATTAACATGACATGCTTATAGGGTGAATCGTTACGCACGTGGAGATGCAAAATATGTGTACTTTATTTATTTTTTTATCTTTTTTGGGGCGATAGCCGTTTGTAAAGGGGAAAAGGGTGGTGCACATGTTTTTATTTTGGTGTTTGTGTTTCACTTTTTTCACTTATCCCCAGAGGGGAATTGTGTGAACGATCGTCAGGGTATTGCTATGTACTGGTCTCCATGGCGACTGTCAGTCCCCCTGCCCACAATGCATTGCCGGGCATGGTGAAGTCACAGATGGCCTGGGAAGTGACATTCACTTCCTGGACCATCTAGTAAAAGACACCGGTCGCAGCTGCTGCACAATCAGACAAGGCAGCTGTGAATGGAGCAGGCAGCAGGAGCTCCCTCCTCCTGCCTGTGACTTAGCTATGACAATCTTAATAGATCATTGGAGCTAAGGGGTTAAACACCCACGGGTGGAGCTCACTCCGGCCACGGGTGATGCGGCAGGAGGCCAGCAGTAATTTACCGCTGGTCCCACGTCATGATCGTGCGGCGCCCGCTTGTAAGCCTGCACGATCGCCAGGATGTATCCATACGTCCATTTGAGGGAACGCACTTCCTGCTAGGACGTATGTATGCGTCCAGTGTCGGGAAGGGGTTAATATCTTCAGTTACATGTTTTTGCAGAAGCCAAGTTTAACATACAATGTCATAGCATCATACAGTTACTGGTCAGTTGTGTGAGATTCCATTAATGGCTAAGTCTTAAGTAATTTCAGTGCCCTCTGTTCAACTTGGTGTGCCACTTTCAATATGTTGTGAGAACTTGTGAAGGGATTAAGTTTTTCTTGGGGAGTTTACTTTCGTATCTTATGAATAGTTGTAGCCATTTGGGTCACAAATAGAGGTGAACTTTTTAGTGTTCATTTGTTAAAAAGTAAAAGGTAACCTGTAAATCAAATTGAATCCTCTGGATTTAACATACTTTTTGTATCTGCCTTACACGGCTTTCTCAAGGTTATTATTCACTTTCTGAATGTCTGTTCATAGTATGAGATTGTCTTCTAATATGAATTGCTTAAGCTGTTACTCTTAGGTTGAGAAGCATGGAGAACATGATTTGAAAAGAATGATTTATGACAATACAATATCTGAAAGGTGTAGCATTTGATTTTCACCAGCCATTTAGAATCCAACATATCACATTACACTATACTTAATTCCTAAGCCAGAACAAAGCCAAAGCGGACATTTTTACATTTTAATTTAGCTATCTGCTGCCTATTACATAAATAAAAGGGGGCACTGCATTTTCATAGTAAAATAAATCAGTTCACGCTATGTTGAAATTGCCAGCCTGAATAAATGTTATCGAATGGATAAGAGGACTTCTTTTGAAAGGCAATACTCCATTTCTCAACAAGAATCAATCAGATTTTGCTGACCTTCATGTTGATCAGTAGGGGGTGAACACTGGCACTAAATCATTTTGATCTACAGATGAGATTAACATATTCATATTTGTTTGCCAAACGTGTGCTTTAATTTAAGCTTCATCTGATTGATGCCTGTAATTTATGCTGCTTAGAGCTAGAGTCATATTTTTTTCTTATTTTTTTCCAAGCTAACAGGGGGGAGACTTTCTTGGAAACAGATAAAGGAGAGGGAACTTAATTTGTAGCAATGTGACTACAGCCACACATGTTCTAGAATTAATGTTCTTCATTAAGGTGAAAAATATCAGCTGTATGTACATTGGGTATTTAATTAACATGGTCATCAGAACAAATAACAAGAGCTTCAGCAGAAGGATTTCAAAAAGTTTGCCTTCTTTCCAGTAAGGGACTCATTAATAGATGGGACTATGAACTGCACTAGCTCCCTGTTATTGTTACAGGGGCCAAAAAGTTTACATAAATGTATAGTTGTTTTGCATGAAAAAATAGTAAAATTTTTCATGTATCTGTTATGTTTCTCTGGAACTTGCCATTCAAGCTGTGGTCACTACAGTTCAAACAGCTGTGGAAATAGGCTTTATGGATTGCTAAAGTGAATGGAAGGTCAGTATATGCTGGCAGATTACTGAACACTTGACAGACCATAAACGGCACATTGTCCATCAAGCACTGGGTTGTATTCTGACATTGCATTCACCATACAGAATATTGATTTTTTGATACTGTACTGACCATAAGAGTCAAGTTTCTATATGTGTAAAAAAAAAGCATTTGTATGTATTTTTAATGCGTATTTTAAGTGATAAATGGTCGAGAGGAGATTTACAGTGTATAATAGTATATAAGTTACCAATAAAAGTGTTTCGGTAGATGGATACTAGTGTTGAGCAATTTAATCGAGAAAAGATTAAATCGAGTCGATTTTTACGGTTTTCTAGATCTTGGTTCGATGTGATTTTTTCTCTCAAAATCGGGTCAAAAATTGCGATCCAGACTTAGGATCACGCCATTATCGCTGCTTTTGGCTGCCAGCCAATCAATGCAGAGAACAGAGGTGGGTCAAGAATGTCACCAGTGGTTGGTGTAGGAATCTTATTGGCTGCTAAAATCACATAATCCTGTTTTATCTATGTCACTGTAATTCCTGGTGAACGCCATTACGATTACAGACTGTGAAATGAACACGTTGCTCTCTCTGCTGTGCTTTTTTCAAAGCAGGCAGACACACCATTTTACAGCGATTTCACAAAGTAAAAGCTGCTAGATAGATTAGTTAGGGTTGGGGTACAGCAAGATTAGGGAATCCTAGACAGTAGTAGTTAGGGACTTTGATATTGCTGCTGACTGCATCTTTCCTATCTTTATTTTGAGTGCCCAAAAGTTTATTGATCCTATTTTGGGATGACAGCCAGTGTACAAGACACTGTTATGAAATCTGCTCTGAAAAGCAATCGCTTTAATATACTGTTGTTTTGCAGAAAATTTGATTCCATGCCCAAAAGTTTATTGATCCTATTTTGGGGTGACAGCCCTTTTTGCAGAAATGTGCCGCTGGCGGCGGTCTGTGTGTGTACATGTATAATTACATGTGTGCCGCAGCCCTGCCAGTGGCACCCAGGTTTGCATACGTTTTTTCAGAAATGTTTTTGTGTGCAGAAACATACGTTATACTTGGTGTACATTGATTTTAACCTATATGGGAAGGAAGGGGTGCTTCCATTTTGGGTTTCTGTCCCCGCCCACTCTCACAGGCTGTCATAAGAAGGGCAGCTTTGCAGGTTGGGTGTTTTTTATTTTTTCTCTCTGAATAATGGAGGTCGGTTGACCCAGCGAGAGGCCTGATTGGCTCGATTGAGAGGTAAAGATAGGATAGGACTGCCCGATTTTGAGATCACGTTGAAAGTCGTGGGCAGCTTAAACATCTTTTGATCAAAATATGTGAACCGAGAGTCTCAAAGTTTTTTCAAGCCCTAGAACAAGACACTGTTATGAAATCTGCTCTGAAAAGCAATCGCTTTTACATACTGGTTTTTAGCAGAAAATTTGATTTCATGCCCAAAAGTTTATTGATCCTGTTTAGGGGTGACAGCCAGTGCACAAGACACTGTTAGGAAATCTGCTCTTAAAAGCAATCACTTTGATATACTGTTTTTTTGCAGAAAATTTTATTCCCTGCCCAAAAGTTTATTGATCATGTTTTAGTGTGACAGCCGTAGCACAAGACACTGTTACAAAATCTGCTCTGAAAAGCAATCACTTTGATATACTGTTTTTTTGCTGAAACTTTGATTCTGTGGCCAAAAATTTATTGATCCTGTTTTGGGGTGACAGTCATAGCACAAGACACTGTTTTACGAAATCTGCTGTTAAAAGCAATTGCTTTGATATACTGTTTTTTTGCTGAAAATTTGATTCCGTGCCCAAAAGTTGCTGTCTTTGGAATACAGTTCTGCAATAAAAGACTATGAAAATATCTTGACTTTTTTAATATTTATCTTTTTGAACATGGAGTGAACTAGAGATGATAAGCGGGGACGGAGGGGTGTAGGACGTGGAGCTAGAGGTACGAGACAAGGTGCTCCTTCCAGTGCTCCGGGCAACACAAAGGCGAGCACATTGTCAGTTGCAAGACCGTCAGGCCTATCATCGCATGGTCGGCGCCCCGTGAATCTCAGTACTGAAGAGCGTCGCCGATCTGTTCTTCAGTGGTTAACACAACCGTCTTCGAGCGGTTTTACCTCCTCATCCTCTCAGTCACGGCCACAAATGCCATCATCATCAGTCCAACCTGAAGCAAACACATCCCAAATGTCACCCAATGTACAGACCGCTCCAGAAAATCCATATTCTGAAGAGCTCTTTGATGACACAATGTGGTTGGGGTCAGAAGGCATTTCAAAAGATCAAGGGGCCAAAGAGGATGATTTAGTCTGCTCTGATACCCAATCGCTGATGCCCTTAGAGGAGGAGAGGGAAGCTGATCAGTCGGCAGAAATCCCTAGTGTTCAGTAATGCTTTTCAGTGCCTGTGGCGTCTAGCCTGCAGCTTGAGGATGTAGACTGTCAGGAACAGGAAATCACCTGTGATGATGATGACATTGCGGATCCAACGTGGTTTTTTGAGCAGCAGCTGGCGAGCGCATCATCAGTGGAGGAGGAGGATGATGGGGTACTGTCAGAAAGGAAGAAGGCGGTCGCACAAGTCCGCTGACATTAATCCGCCAGCCATGGTCAGTGGTGGCAGCGGGAACAACGCTACCAGGTTTTCACCCATCGAAGAGGTCCAGGACCTGTGAAGCCTGGGCCTTTTTCCATCAAGCCTCTGATTCACTGACCGACATCCTATCGGAAAGAATCTACAGAGTTTAACCACCACAAACCTGAATAGGCACATGCATCTAAAGCATGAATTGATGTGGAGAAGTCACTTGGAGAAAAAAGTCCACACAGGTCCTGGGCTTCCAACACTGTGACATCCTCTGCCTACTCCTACGCCAATTACAAGACCAAGTGGTCCTCTGCTGCCGATGTGCCGGAGCAGCATGAGCAAGCACCAGTCCCAGACACTGTCGGCCGATTCCCACCGCCACCATCAGAGACACAGTCTACCACTTCTCCTTCCACTAGTTTAACCTGCACGCCATACAGCAGCCAGTCTGACAGCCAGCCTTCTGTGTACCAGGTGTGGGAGCATAAGAAACGCTTTCACCCCAACCATCCCAAAGCCAAAATCCTGAATGTTCACATTGGCAGGCTGTTGGCCTTGGAAATGTTGCCTTTCCGTCTGGTGGACACAGATGGTTTCCACCACATCATGGCCCAGTAGGCATGTCCCCAATATCAGATGCCGAGCAGGCATTTCTTTGCCAGCAAAAGTCATCCCTGCCCTGGCCAGTCACGTGGCAGAAAAGATCTCCAGTGCATTGGCTGCATAGGTGTCCACCAAAGTTCATCTCAGTACAGACACATGGACTAGTACGCATGGTCAAGGGCGTTACATCTCACTGACTGCTCACTGGGTGAGTTGAGTGGATGACAGTGTCTCTGGTGATGATGGCAGGTCTCGGGCCCGGCGGACACTCTTCCACACTGCTGGGATGGTGCAGGGTCCAGATCCCCAACCTCCACGGCTAGCATCACGTGCCAAGAGAAACCAGGCTGTTCTGACATTAATGTATCTTGGAGACTGTCAACATACAGGTCAAGAGCTGTGGACAGCTCTGCGCACTCAGACCAACCAATGGCTGGGTGCTAAGAACCTGGCACCAGGCAAGGTGGTGTGCAACAACGGGAAAAATCTCCTTGCACTCCTGAAGATCGGTAGACTTACACACATCCCTTGCCTGGCACATGTCATGAACCTGGTTCTGTAGACATTTCTAAAGCATTACCCGGGTCTTGACTGTCTGCTAAGGAAGGCTCGAGGTCTTAGCTCACATTTCCGGTGTTCGCACCCTGCTTTGGCATGACTGACAGCATTACAGCGTCATCTGGGCCTCCCCATCAACCGTCTCATTGTTGACGTGGCAACACGCTGGAATTCCACCCTCCACATGCTCCAGCGATTATGCAGTATGAAGTGTCGCATGGCCTGATGAGCAATGGTGCAGACCTAGTGGTGTTGAGCCATAAAGAGTGGAGGCAGACAAAGGATCTGTGCACCATCCTTCACAGTTTTTAAGACGCCACCAAAATGGTCAGTCAGGATGATGCCCTTGTCAGTATGACGATTATGGTCATATTTGTACTGGAACAAGTGTGAGACACTCTGCGGCAGCAGTTCCCAGCAGTGATGGAGGAGTAGGCGGACAAAGATGTGGACACAGAGTCTTACTTGCTGTCGGATGTAGAAGGCCCAACTGTTTCCCAAAGTTATAGTTCGTCTTTAGACGGTGGTTCGAGATCCAGGGCTGGTGCAGGATGGCACTTCAGCTCACAGAGTACATGAGACTAGCCAGGGCTGTGGTGACGCTCAGGATAAGGAAGTGGAGGAGGATGATGAGGCAGGGCTGGACACCAACAGTACCGATTTCCTTTCAGTGGTAAGAGGTTGGCACAGATTTCATGAGGAGGAGGAAGAGGAGGAAAATCTGTTTGGTGGCTTGGGAGATCCAGGCAGCATCTCACACATGAGTGATTGGATGCTACATTACCTGCAACATGATCCACACATCAAGGCAATCAAAATGAACAGTGATTACTGAGTGGCCACCCTCCTTGATCCACTTTACAAATCAAATGTCAGCAATTTCCTTCCACCCACACAAATTGACAGTAGAATGCAAGAATTTGAGACAGTGTTCATTGACCAACTCGAGGCATCTGTTGCATTTTCTTCACATTCTAATGTTACAGTGGAACAACATCAGCAATGTGACAGCAGTAGAATGGAAAGTAGCCGTAGCAGCTGCATCAGAAGCAGCAGGCAGTGTGGCAGAAGCGTACTGGATGGCATGTGGCAATCGTTTTTTTACCACCTCACCAACACCTGTGAGGCAGGGCAGCATTCAGACACACAGAGACTGCCTTAAGACCATGGTACATGACTACCTGTGGCTCAACTCCGATGTTTTTGGACTTGGTCCAGACACAATCGACTTCTGGGTGTCCAAAGTGGATGAATCGCCTAAGCTTACTCGACACGCCATAGAAGTTTTATCCTGCCCAGTAGAATGTGGATCGTTTGACATTTATCATTTATTTATGAATCAAGCATGGATCTCTGACAATTTTGTTGCCCCGGTTGCCGATGTCACCAACTAGTAAACTGTAGCATGTCTTCTTCACAATGTGAAATACACATTCCACATTGAAAAAAATCAATGGTCCTATTGAAAGAAATCTTAAATATTTATTTCTTCTTGCAAATTTTATACTGAGTGTCCAAAAGGTCATTTTTGCTGGTTTTGGGGTCAGGCCACTGTAAAAGACAGCAATAGTAAAGGTCATATTAAAAAAATCTTATTTAAAATACTCATTTCTTCTTGCTAATTTTATTATGAGTGTCCAAAAGGTCATTTTTGCTGCTTTTCGGTCAGGCTATTGCAAAAGACACCGTTAGTAAATGTCCTATTCAAAAACATCTTATTTCAAATGCTCATTTCTTCTTGCAAATTTTATTCTGAGTGTCCAAAAAGTCATTTTTGCTGCTTTTGGGTTAGGCCATTGTAAAAGACACCAATAGTAAAGGTCGTATTGAAAAAAATCGTATTTCAATTACTCATTTCTTCTTGCTTATTTTATTCTGAGTGTCCAAAAGTTCCTTTTTTCTGGTTTTGGGGTCAGGCCACTATAAAAGACAGCAAAAGTAAAGGTCGTATTGAAAAAAAATCTTATTTAAAATACAAATTTTTTCTTGCAAATGTTATTCTGAGTGTCTAAAAGGTCATTTTTGCTGGATTTGGGGTCAGGCTACTGTAAAAGGGGTGCCAAAGGTGCCAATAATACTCCTGTTGTCAGGAGCCCTAATCAATAAGGGGCCCAGTGATATGTTAAAAAATAGGAACTAGTAATGGGTGTGGGCCCATTTGATTTAGCTGCATGGGGCCCTAAAACAGTTAATAGATGACTGATGGCAGCCCTCCATACCACTGCACCCCCTATAACTATGGCCCTGCCAGCTCTTCCTCTTCCTCTTAGTCACAGCCACAAATATCGTCATCATTATCATCAATCCAAACTGAAGCAAAGACAGGCCAAATGTCACCCAATAAACTAACCGCACTAGATAATCCATATCCTGAAGAGCTCTTTGATGACACAATGCGGTTGGGGTCAGAAGGCATTTCAAAAGATCAAGAAGCCCAACAGGATGATTTTGTCTGCTCTGATGCCCAATTGCTGATGCCCTCAAGGGAGGAAAAGGAAGGTGGTCCCTCTCTTTCCACTGGACTTGCCATCTTTAAGGTGCCAAAATGACAAACACAACAGGCAAAAGGCGTAGAACCCAGTATATGTTCTCCAGACCCTTCCGTAAGCATGGAGTTGTGCCTTTGTCAACATACATGTGCATCTACAAGAAGGGGGACTTTGTGTACATTAAGGGTATGGGCACCAAACAAAAAAGCATGCCACATAAATGCTATCATGGCAAGACTGGCATGTTACACAGCTTGCTGTGGGTATAATTGTGAACAAGCAGATCAGGGGTAAAATCCTCGCCAAAAGAATCAACTTCCGTGTGGAGCACATTTGCCACTCTAAGAGCAGAGAGAGTTTCCTCCAGCGTGGCAAGGAAAACAAGAGGAAGAAAAAGGAAGCCAAAAAGAAGGGGACATGGATGGAACTGGAGCATCAACCAGCGTTTCCAAGAGAAGCTCACTTGGTCCGCACTCATGGAAAGGAATCTGAGCTCCTTAAGCCCATTCCCGACGAGTTTATGGCATAATGTGACAATCTCCTTCGCTAAATATTCCATTGTTGCTTAAGCATAAGGATGTGATGGTGCTACGTAAGGCTCTTTCAAATTTTGTATGGAGGGGCAAGCGCTCTCGTATAGGCAGAAATTTCTCAAGTGCTACCCGGGGGGTCCTGACTGTCTCCTGAGGAAGGCACAAAGTCTTAGCTCACACTTCTGGCATTTGCACCCTTCTTCGTCCTGACTGTCAGCGTTGCAGCATCATCTGGGCCTCCCCATCAACCATCTGCATTTCTTTGTGCAAATTTTATTCTGAGTGTCCGAAAGGTAATTTTTGCTGGTTTTGGGGTTAGGCTACTGTAAAAGGGGTGCCAGGGGTTCCAATAGGGCAGTACTCCTGTCAAGGGCCATAATCAAAAGGAGCCCAGTGATATGTTAAAAATAGGAACTAGTAATGGGTGGGGGCCCCATTTGATTTAGCTGCATGGGGCCCTGAAACGGTTAATAGATGACTCCTATAACTACGGCCCTGCCAGCTGAACCTACGTGTTCCCCGTTGGGATGTTCTTGCTGCCACCACATATATGACATGTTCTTGGGTCCTGGTGAAAACATGATAGGGGGTTCCTGCCAGTAACCATGTGCCTTTTCCAATACCGGTGTCTTCTTATGTGTCAAGGGGGCCCCCTTAGCAGCTGCTACCGCTGCACCTCCTATAGCTACGACCCTGCTTGCAAGCTGTCCTCATCTTTTCAGTTAGCCATTGAAAGGAATGAATTTTTTTAGCCTCTCAATGTTTTTCTGTCACTCTTATAGCCAAATTGTCTTCAATAACTTGTACCACATATCCAGTTTACTGTTATAGATGGTAATTCCAGCTTCTCCTCACCTGTTTCGGTATAAAAATTAACCTGATCATCTTCTCCCATTGACTTTAATGGTAATCAGCGATTGATCGAGATCAAGATCGAAAATCGACTCGATTTAGATTCTTTTACTGATCGCTCATGTCTAATGGATAACAATCTATAAATAATTATTGTGGCACTTAACTATGTAAATGGGTAATTCCAGAAAAGAACAGGCAACATCCAGAGCAACTCAGTTCAAAGATAATTTTATTAGCAAGTATGATAAAAACAAAGATTACATTAAAAATATGTCTGGAGGGAAAAAATACAGGAAATGAGGGAGACAGACAAAATATACCCAAATATAATCCTAATATGTTTATAAAATAGTATGGGTACATCCAAATAAATGCACTGAAGCATTCCCTTGGTTGAACTTGATGGACATAAGTCTTTTTTTTTCAACCGTACTTACTATATAACTACATGGAAAAGATCAAATAAACTAGTAGAAAAGTAAAATATACAGACCGGGAAACCTGCTGCACCACCCACATCCGATGTCTGTTTCACCAAAGCTTTATCACCTAAGCTCAAAATATTAGACAGTATGGAGACTAGTGTGTGCACTAGATGGGGTTCTCCAGGATTGGATAAAACCTGTTGTACATAGTTCTTCTTGGGAGGTTTAAATTATGTCTCCATCAAGTTCACCATCTTGTAGATTAATGACAGAGGGAGCTGTCAGCATGTTGGACAGCTGAGCCCTGGGGCAGCACCACACAACACAGACCTGATTTCTGAATTGTGAAGTATATGGATATATAAAGGAATTTTGTAATGCAGTACTGAGCATTATTAGCTTATGAATGAAAAGTACACATGCTTTACTTCACAGTTATTATGTGTTTAGTCAGTTTGTAGACACTTCTGTGCCTCATCTGACAGAAGGGGCGGGGTATAGGTAGGCGGGTGGCTTCACTAGGAATGGGCATGGTATAGCATGCGATACTGTGTGCCAACATTTTTGTATATTTAGTGAAATAAAGTAAGCTAACTTTAAAATGTTGTATAGTTAGTCTAGACAGTCTAACTTTACACTAACAGCTACACAGAATTGATAAATTTGCCCCAAAATGCTTGGTGGTTCTTACATGAATGCTATCATTTAGTGAGATTGGAGGTTCTGATACTGCAATTATCTTAAACTGTCCCAGTCTCTTGTTCTCTGAGGAAAGGGCATGATGGTGCACAGTTTCTAGCACTTAGCCTTGAGTCAAGGGTATAATGTCACACAGTCACTTGTCTGACCCTTGTGCCAAGGACACAGTGTCATTTAGATCCATTTCACATCAGCGTTGGATCAGTTTGAAGCCTCTGGCACAGATTCCTTCAAAACTGACAGAAAAAATAAGTAAGCACACTCCATTATTTTATCTTTTAAAATGGCAGACAACAAGACAAAAACCCGACGGACCCCATTGTAGTCAATGGAGACCACCTGACACTGTCTGTGTCCCTTATATAATGGGTTCAGCACCACCTCTGTGAGGGAGTCTCTGAACAGAACTTGTAACACAGATGTGAATCAGGCCTCATTAAAAGTGCTGCAAATGCACTACTCACTTTGATGTTTGACGTCTCAATCTAACACACTTACGTGATGTTGACCACCAATATCCTGTCATCACTTATTCTATGGCCCTTCTTCAGCAGATTCACAGGTCAGAGGTTAGTCTCCTCTCTCAGCCACATCTCACTCACACAGGCCAGAAATGCTCAAGCTGTTGGCACTGCCTCACACACTACACAAAGCATGGCATGAACAGGCCTCCATATGATGACCATACAGTACTGTAGTGGCAATGGGGAGAATTTTTCACAACCAAGCTGTCAAACTGCAAAAACTTCAGCTAATTGTACACTAAGGCTATGTTCACACGACTTATTCTGGGACGGATTTCAGTCCGTATTTTGCGCCGTACTGCGCGAAATACGGCTGAAATCCGTCCCAGTTATTTCGGTAATCCACAGGTCTCATAGAGAACTATGGATTCCGTCTCCTCTCCCCGCTCACGAAATACGGCGAGCAGGGAGAAAGTGACATGTTAATTATCCCGGCGGGATAGGCACCGCGAATAATGAAAATCTATGGGGCCGGTGAGCTGGCGCCCCCCCACCCCTCGCCCCCGCTGCATGGCACACGCTGTAATTGCGGGCGAAATCCGTCCCGCAATTACGGCGTGAATAAGCCCTGTGAACAGAGCCTAACCGCGCATAAGTAATAATGTTACAATTCACTTTAGCAGCACAGTAGGCTATTTTCTAGAACAAAAGTTATATGGTTAGAATCAAACATAAAATTTTAACACTTCTCAGTACTAAATCTTTGCAGATCAGTTTATACTATTTGTAATGGATAGCAGTGTTCTAATTTAAAAAACAATTTTGGCAAAGTCTTGGTTACATATACCAAAGAACACCTTCCGATGTCTTGTGGAGTCCTAGGTGAGTCAGAGCTGTTTTGGAAGCACAGATAGGACCTACAGAATACTAGCTTTAAATATAATGGCTGATCAATGTAAATTAGGGCACTACATATATTAATAAAATCCTATTATACCATGGAGATAGATAACTTAAATAGGATTTCAGAAAAAAATAAGGGTTTTATTTTATCTCTTTTGCGATTGTTTGGCAGCCAGTTATACTGGAAATCTTGTGCAGATGGAGGAGAGAACAGATTAGAGAATGTTTCTTCTTTAATAAAGAAGCCAAAGCTAAACATATCATAATATCCTTGAAACAAAAGGTTTGATATGGCCTCTATAATGCCCAGAAATGAATATTATTGAAAATCTGTAGGTCTCCAACATGCTATGGGTGCAAAACCAGAGTATTTCTAAACTTATGTTTCTGCAATTAGGAGTAGTAAAACCATTCCTAAAGCAAGAATACAAATAATCTTAGCCTTGTTCACTTATATGAGCAATGCCTTAGCTTTCCCTGAGCTGGACACAACTGGTGACATTTTTGTGCAGTTTGTGTAGTGGTTCGATGTCCATTGTCAGACAGAAAAATGGTCAATGCAACTTTTTTCTGTTCAGCACAAGAAGACTAGTGTGACCATTCATGCAATGAATTCCAAAACTGCACTGTAAAGAATCACGGGATCAGGTCAAGCAACAGTTTACCTTTAGTTTTTGTGAATGGTGCCTGAGGGAAAATAAATTGGATCACTGGACATATGTGAATGGTTTTTAACATTTTGCATAAGGGATAAAGGATAAGGTAGGATTATATTAGCTGTACCTGACAGAATATGCATGCTATTTAAGTTTGGTCCATGTGGCAAAATTTAAACAAAAAAAGATAGAATATAACATTTCATATGACTGGCTCAATCATTTGCACATCCTACCCAGAACCTGTGAAGTGGTAAATGGCATCTTAGTGACTTTGTAGTATGAAGCCATAGGTACACTATGTGGCACCATATGGTACTACTAAACATTACATTACAGATAGGCTCGGACTGGCCACAGGGGAACACTGGTGGGCCCCTGAGCATGGTAGATCTGAAGTTTGTGTTTAACTGAATTTGCATCCTCAGGAAGAGCAAAAAAGCAGAGAAAGAGAGGCAAAAAGCAATATGTAGAGTACAGAAGGCATGTACAGCCATTTACAGTAACTGTAGGGTGGTCTCCCGGTGGGCCCAGAAACCACACAACTGGTGGGCCCCTAGAATCAACTCCATCTATGGGCCCTAGACACTCCAGTCGGACACTGAGTATGGAGATCTTTTTTTCTACATTGCTACATTAAAATAACACTACTCATAAAACTGTAATCCTACTAAATCTGACAAAAAAGTTCATGTAAAATAGTAAAACATTACCGGGTAAAAATGGGTGTTCTAGTATGGCTCTGTACAACTTAATGGTTGTACAGAGTCACAATAATCCTGCATACTTATGCAAGACCTTAAACTATATAGGATGTGAAATACAATTCAAACCAGAAGTTTACATACACTATATATAAAGACACATATGCATATTTTTCTCACTACAGGCAGTCCCCGGGTTACAAACAGGATAGGGACTGTAGGTTTGTTCTTAAGTTGAATTTGTATGTAAGTCGGAACAGGTAGATTTATTAAATTTAACTCCAGTAAAAAAAAATTGGGGGGTTTAGGATAGTGCAGAGAAGGGTTTTTACATTTGTTTTGCTATTTGTGCCCCTGTTTAGAAGATTTCATCTCAATTTCTGTATCTCATGTGCTGCTGTTGCATGCTGGCACTTGGTTATTATGGGGTATGACTCAGTGTGTGATGTCAGCACGCCTAACCATGCCCCAATAGTCTCCGTTTGTAACTAGGGGACGGATGTAAGTCAAAATGATGTAAGTAGGGGACTGCCTGTATCTGACATGAAGTCAGAATAAACCTTACCCATTTTAGGTCAATTAGGATTACCAAAATTATTTATATTTGCCAAATGCCAGAATATTGAGAGAGAACATTTTTATTACTTTCTACAAAGTCAAAAGTTTACATACACTAAGATTACTATGCCTTTAAACAATTTGGGACAGCCCATATAATGATGTCATGTTTTTGGAAGCTTCTGATAGATTTATTGGCAACATCTGAGTTAATTAGAGACACACTTGTGGATGTATTTAAAGCACACCAGAAACACACTGCTTTTTTGTGTAACATCATGGGAAAGTCTAAAGGAATAAGCCAAGATATCAGGAAGAGAAATGTGGACTTGCACAAGTCTGGATCATCCTTGGGTGCAATTTCCTGATACCTGAAGGTGCCTCATTCATCTGTACAAACAATTAAACGCAAGTATAAACAAGATGGGAATGTGCATATCAACCAAAGAACAAAAGCAAAAGACCTTGTGAAGATGCTGACAGAAGCTGGTAAAATTGTGTCATTACCCACAGTTAAACTAGTACTGCATCGACATGGGCTGAAAGGCCACTCTGTCAAGAAGAATCCATTACTCCAAACATATAAAAGCCAGATTAATGTTTGCAAATGTACACAGGATGTACATTGGGTCTTTTCAGCGTGCTATTTGGTCTGTATTATTCCATTATTATGGCTTTATTTTGAATTGGTTATTTATACACATTGGTTTGATTATTTATGTTACCTTGTTGGGGCATTTGTATTTTTTTAATTTATTACTTCAAATCATGTGTACCATTTTTATTATCTTTTTTGTAATGGAGTTATTTTGATTTGGGATATACTTACCTACAGCACTTTTGACACTTTTTTGCACCGCTATTTTTGTATTTGTGTTGCTTTACTTTCAATAAAGAAATATTTATTTTATTGGGTAAATGTAGTTTTTTTGGCATTGTTGTATTCTGTTATCATTTACCTGTGTGGTTGGTTTATTTTTTGTTATTTGGTTCGGTCTTTTTGATTGGCGGTTAAATGACAATTGTTACGTTTGGAGGAAAAAGGGAGACGCTTGGAAAATTAAGAACACCATCCCATCTTTGAAAAATGGGGGTGATAGCATCATGTTGTGGGGTGTTTTGCTGCAGAAGGGACTGGTACACATCTCAAAATAGATGGCATCATGAGGAAAGAAGATTGTGTGGCAATACTGAAGCAACATCTCAAGACATCAGACAGGATGTTAAAGCTTGGGTGGAAATGGGACTTCCAAATGGACAATGACCAGAAGCATACTACCAAACTGGTTACAAAGTAGCTGAAGGATAATCAAGTCAATGTTTTGGAGTGGCCATCACAAAGCCCTAATCTTAATCCTATTGAAAATTTATGGGAAAAGCTGAAAAGGCAGGTGTGAGCAAGACAACCTACAAACATGGCTCAGTTACACCAGTTCTGTCAGGAGGAATGGGCCAAAATTCCTACCAACTATTGTGAGAAGCTTGTGGAAGGATATCGGAAACGTTTGACCCAAGTCATACTATTGTGGTATGTATTGGGTGAAATGTCTATTTCATCCAACAGATGGCACTTGTGTCCAGGCACACCCTGTTTGTGGTAAGGGTTAATACACGTGCTTGGTACAAAGATGGCGCTGCCTCTCGGAACTACACAAATTCCAACAGAAGACTACATGCGGGGGGGGAGACAAGGAGACTGATAAGAGCAACAAATAGAGTCTATGTATGCCACATGATATATACGAAATGCTTCGGTCACGGGACATAAAAGATGCCTATATAACCCACTGTTGCTTAAATTACAGACAGGAAATGCTGCCAGACCTTTGACTGTGTGGTGTGTGTTTACCTTTGTAATAACTTGAAATAACTTAAAAATTCTGGCATTTGGCAAATATAAATAATTTTGGTTCCTACTTGACCTAAAACGGGTAAGGGTTATTCTGATCTCATGTCAGATAGTGAGAAAAACATGCAAATGTGTATTTTCATATACTGTATGTAACCTTCTGACATGTAGAATGTACAGTATGTGCATCATACATCTACCAGAAGCAGAACAGAAGCAAAAAAAAAGAGAACAACAGTAAAAATATTCTATTGTTTTGTCTCATGTTCAGAACAATAGCAGAATGCTTTCGGTAGTAGACAAATTGTACACGAATTATAATTAATTATTAGGTTTGAATGCAAATAAACTACCACAAAACACCTCACTGGTCAGGATATCATCATTTAATTGTAAACTGTTTTGCAGACAGCAGTAGCGTTAATAAAAGAGTGAAATTAATAGTACAAATTGCTGTATTTTTTAGATGTATTGCTATAATAGTAACTTTCTAGTCATAAGATGTAATTATCTTACTATGAGGACCTCACTTATCTCTCCATTCTCTTTATTTTCACAATTTGTTAAAGAAAAAGAAAATAATAATAATTCAATAATTGTTATCTGAATACCAGGAAAAATAAAGATATCTACATTTGAGACAGTGATACCGTATAATCCAGTGCTCTGTATTCCTGCCATGATCTCCCACTGAAGGGCTCATTATAGAACTGTCATTTTTATCTGTGCTAATATTCAAACTTTATTTTATTAACTTTATGAGCAATGGCTGATAAGACTTGAATATCAATAAGGAGCTGTAAAACTAGCACTGATGAAATGAGTACTGTTAATCACATTACTGGAGATATTTGTGCGTTATTGTTTTAGCTGTGTGTATAATATATATATATATAATATATATACACACACAGTTCATTGCAGGAATTTTCAGAATTTAGCCTCTGTACACCAGCACAAGTTATCAATATGTGAATATGTGATTGATGTCTAATATTTCAGTTTACATTCAAGAGCCTTATCAAACAAATTGCATTAACTATGTACCACACCACTAATCCTTTATTTGGTCAGGTTGCATCCAAGATGGCTTATGGCTCCTTCCTGGAATTCTGTGCTTCACAATTCTAAGACAGGGTTTCCCTAAACAAAAGCTTACCTTACTAGATGTAGTTTGATTGGTTGTACCAGCCATTCAAATGTGAATTCCCAGACTTTTCTCTGGTTCCTAGCAGTCAGCTAAACTAGTACCTTTATAAGGAATTGCCTCCTGGCCACGTACAGCCAGAATAAAGTGGATTCATCACAATCAAAGTTTGTTCATCCACAACAATATTTCATCTTACTGCTTCGTATTTGACACGTTATTTCTTTTGTATCTTTGTAATATATATTTAAACAACACAGTAAGTAACTCTTTATTTTTGTAGCATGTACTGCTACTTCTGTGATATTGCAAATTAAATATATGTATTTATATATTATATACATCGCCACTTTATTAGTACTGTCAATGCTGTTAACACTTAATTCTAATCAGCAATCATGCGGCAACCAGCTTTAGGCATGTAGACAGGTCAAGACAATTCCTGCAGTTCAACCGAGATCAGATGGAGAAAGGTGTTGAGTGCTTTTGAGTGGCATGTTTGGTGCAGAAGGTGGTTGAGTATTTCAAAACGCTGATCTCCTGGGTTACGCACAACATCTCTAGGTTTACAGAATGGTCCGAAAAAAAACATCAGTGAGCGGCAGCCTGTGGCGAAGCTGTTGATGCCAGAGGTAAGGAGATGGCAGATGGTTCGGCTGATGAAAGGAACAGTGACTCAATACACCGTTACACCAGGAGCAGAGAGCATCTCTGAACGCACAGTATGGCGACTTGAGGCGAGGGCTACAGCAGCAGAAGACCACAGGGTCACTCTTTCACTAAGACAGGAAACTGAGGCTCCAATTGCCCAAGCTCCTCGAAATTGGACAGTAAAGTTGAAAAACGTTGCCTGGTCTGATGACTCGTTCTGTGCGAATCAGAGGAGGTCTGGCTCAGACAGCAACATAAAGTGGATCATCTCACAACAAGGTTGGTTCTTCCCCAAATTTATCTACACTCGTATTAGCACCTATACTTTAGCTATCTATGAACTATTATAATTAACAACGTAAGTAACTTTATTTTGATGCAATGTAACGTATTATCTGTGATAACTTGCAGGTATATTATATATATATATCTATATATATATATATATATATATATATATATATATATATATATATATATATCAGCATCATAAGAATAAAATAGCCAAAAGAGGGTATCTAGCCACACTCAATTCAATGGTAGGGGTACTGATGTATAAACCTTGCAAGGTATCACAGATAAGTAGCAGTACAATGATATACAAAAATAAAGAGTTACTTACTTTGTTGTGTAATTATATACAGTAGTTCTTAGATACTAAAGATATCAGGTGTCTAATACGATACTGTTAGATGAATGCCTGTTGTGGAGGAACCAGCTGCAATTTCACCTCAGTTAGACCCTATTCTTACCCTACTACACCCTGCCTGTATGGCAGAGGTACCTCCCCAAAAATGGTGCCCCCACACTAGATGGCTTACACCCTTGTGCTTTATAATCCCAACGTGTTTCCCGCATTCAAAACGGTTCATCAGGGGATGAAAAAAATCGAAGGATTGGTTGCTTAAAATACTAGAAAGTTATTCTGGTGTTTGCACAAAAAACAAAAACATTACCCAGTCTGGAGGCCAGCATTCGGCAGCAGGCACCCAAGGAAAAATGTTTTTCAATTTTTTTTTCTTTCAATTCAAAGAAACTTTATTGAAGAATATACTGGACATATTAAGATAAAAGCAAAATAATGTAGAAGGAATGTGTACATATATGATGTGGAGCAAAATAATAACGTGCGAACTTCCGCACCAACATTTCAAGTATAACAAGTATGCATATCAAAACCGTAACTGAAATCTCAAGAGACAAATAAAACAGAAGAATAGATTAAGTGGTGCACAGTGTCTTCTCATTGTGATCAGGTATTTGAAGTTTTGGTACATTAATACCACATAATATAGATTGGGTACCATAAGTAGCAATTAACATGGGTATAGACTACATACGAACAAAGCACAAAGACCACACCTACAAGAGGAAGGGGGGGGGGAGACAGAAAGAGAGAAAGAGAGCATGAGAGGAGAAAGAAGAAAAAAAAAAAAACCTCCCCGGAGGTGGAGGGTGGGGGAGAGTATGCAAGGACCGTCTCAGGGCCGCAGTAGCGTGAACTTGACACCACCCAAGTCCCTGCTGTTCCTGCTTCAAAGGTCTCACCCGACAAGTGGAGTTACCCCTGGAAACAACATTCCATGGTCTATCATAGATTCCGATCTCAATAAGAAATAGAGAAGTATAGCTGAGTGGTCTTTAAAATGGCCCAATAGAACCAGGTTTGCTGACACACAAGCAGGTGATCAGGGCTATGAGAACTCATCTCCTCCATTCTCTGCATAGAATCAATTTCAGCATACCAGTCTTCCAGCGAGGGAGACGCGGAAGATTTCCTCTTTCGCGGAATAATAGATTTAGCTGCCTGCAACAGGTAACGGAGGAGGGACTTCTTAATCCTATTTATGGGTACATCAAACATGTAAAGCAGCAGGGCCTCCGGTGAGTCAGGAACTGTTACTCCCGTTTCTTCCTTGATTACTGTTATAACTGCAGACCAGAACCCCCTAAGCCGGGGACAGCCCCACCAAATGTGAGTCATGGTGCCCTCTCCACTCCCACATCTCCAACATTGATCCGATACCGTCGGGTACCACTTATGTAAAACAGTAGGCACCCTGTACCATCTGGAGAGCAATTTATAACATGTTTCCTGATATTTAGAGGCTATCAATGCTTTATGGGTCAATTGAAAACATCTATGCCATTGCAAGTCAGAAAAGAAGAGTCCCAACTCATTCTCCCAGTGACGGCAAAAGGAAGGCAGTTGATCGGAGGGAGCGGAGAGCAACATTTTATACATAATGGAAAGGGCATGGCCAGGACTAGATGTGGCTAAGATAAGCCTCTCAAAGTCAGTGGGCGGCCTGTGCAAGTCCAATTAGATTTAATCTTGTCAAAGAAATGGACCAGCTGAATATGTTGATAAAAGGCTCCTACAGGGAGATCACCCTCAGCACAGATGTCACGGCATGATTTCAGCCGTCCTGCTGTAGTAACATGCATAAAGCGCAAGGGGGTTAATTTTATGCTCCCAAGGAAGACAGCCGCAGATGCTCTGGGAGGGAATTCCGGATGGTCAGTGACTGGTACACAGGGACCATCATGATCAATTAAATTAAAGGTGTTTCTCTGAACATAGAGCGTAGTCAGAGTGTGTCTCATACTAAAGGAAGACATGAGATGACTATGGATCGAAGGAGTCCAGATCCAGGGTAGCACCGCCACCAACAAAGGACATAAATCCGCTGCCAATCGCACCCACAGCCTTCTATTTTGATCCAGGGACAAAGCCAGAAATCGCGCATATGCCGCAGCTAAATAATATAGTCTGCAATCTGGGAGACCTACACCCCCAGCGTCTTTCGGCCTAATCAGCACGTCATACGCAATTCTAGATTTACGGGCCACCCAAACAAACACCGAGAAGCACCGCCTAAGACTCTTCCAAAATGAGGCCGGGAGGTTGATAGGGATCGTTTGAAATAAATATAGAAATTTCGCAAGCACAGACATTTTCAGCGCATTTATTCTACCAAACCAAGACAGATCGTTTTTAGACCAGGCCTCCAGGTCTTTGGTTGTCTGATCAAGCAAAGGGATGAAATTATCTGCAAATAATATGGAAAGACCAGTGGAGATACGAATCCCAAGGTAAGAGATACCCCCTCTGGGCCAGGTGAAAGGGAAATTCGACTGAAGGAGCTGTTGATCCAATGAAGAGAGGCCAACATTGAGCGCTTCGGATTTGGAGGAGTTGATCTTAAAGTTGGACCAACCACCAAATTGGGAGATCACCGCTATCAAGGCCGGGAGCGAAATATGTGGGTTTGTAATATAGACCAAAAGGTCATCAGCAAATGCTGAGCATTTATATTCACGGGCTCCAATATTGACCCCCCTAATATCGGGGTTAGCTCTAATGGCAGCCAACAGGTTCTCCATAATCAATACATACAAAAGCGGGGATAGAGGACAACCCTGCCTCGTCCCATTGAAAATGGAGAATGGGTCAGAGAGGGATCTATTGACCTTGACACGTGCTGAGGGAGACCTATAAAGGGCGGAGATCTTAGAAAGAAGAATAGGGCCCAAACCCATGTGGGTCAAGGTTTGATGCAGAGAAGACCATGATATCCTGTCGAAGGCCTTCTCTGCATCAAGCGACAGGACTTTTTCAATTTTTCATTAGCTAGTTAGGGAAGTTTCAATAGGGTGGGGTGGTTGGAATTGAGTTGAATGAGAGATGGGAGGACAGATCAAAATAAACGTGTTGTTCGAGGAGATTTAAGGCAAATGTGAGTAGTCAGATGGGGCAATAATAGAACAACAAGGATCATCAAGGGATGGCTATGATGGGTATGATGTTGCATTTTTAAAAGAGGGAAAGATACCTGCAGTTAGCTGTAGATTAAAGAGATGGGTTAGGGGGATAATCATGGTTTTAGGGATAAAGATGAAGAAGGCAGATATTTAGGTGAATATGGAGAGTAACATGGAATGCTAGTTATCAGTAATGGTAGAGAAGAGCATTGTGCTGGTGTAGGATACAATTCTTAGTCCAATAATTTGAATAAAGCCTTTTAAAGATTATCACAGTGACTTTGACTTGTATGCAGGACTTGATAGTTACTTTGTAGTTTTACCTTTCAGCTCTGGCCCGTGCATTGTTAAAAACACAAAACATGGCATACTTACAGCTCAATGGCTGGACTAAAGACTGAACCCAGTAGGAGACAACACAAGCCCCTGTGCTACTTTGGAAAGATAAACATGTGCAGGTAATTGCTGAGTAATAGGTCACACACCCTTCCACTAGGGGGACAATTAGATTATAAAAGACTGCACATTGAATTGATACCTGTTCACACCATTATGTAGAAAAGCCACATTATAATACATAGGGAGATTGCACAAATGCAAAAATACCGTTAAGACAACCACTCGCACGTCTTCTATGTATGAGGGGGTGGTTGCTGGTATTGTAATTGTATATAGATAAGGCGATACAAAAGGTTGCCATTAATGCAGATACATGTGGTACACCATGCTGGCTTACAACCTATTACACCACTATTGTTCGATTGGGTGGGCTTTCCAGCACTTTTTAGGTGTCTAACACAAAATACAGGCCTCCTCTGCTCCCCAGTACTTTTGGGCAAAAAAATGACATATTGGAAAAATATCAAATATGAGGTATTAGTTGATACCGTGGCCACTATACGTAAGCTCACAAGCCCTGTCAAGGCTCCTCATTTCTTGCGAGTCCCTACACTAACAATTTACAGAAAAATCACAGAAAAATGGGACATTATTTACACAAAAACACAAAGGCTATATATTGTTTGCAAGAGAAGTGATAATGATTATGAAACAAATTTACACTGGCTCCTCCACTATGTGTCCTTTTTCTTACTTCAGCTTAGCATACTCTCTTAGGGTATGGCCACACAGCAGCTGTAAAATGCCTGTTGGATTCTGTTTACTAATCCAGCTGGTATTTTATTGGCATTTGAATAGTTTTGGGGGACAGTTCTGTCCTCGGTTTGCAGATTTGGCCACCCCCCTTTAACCATTTAATAGAACACTTTCCGCCTGAAAACCGAGTGGAAGATTATGCATGTTCCAAATTTTTCGGAACTGCGGCGGTGTGAAAATTTGCCCAGTAGAAAAACCGTGCAGTGTAGACTACTGGGAATTTCTCTATTGACTTCCACAGGGATGGTTGATTTTCAGACGGTTTTCAAACCTGAAAAACGTCTGAAAAACCAACTGAAAATCCTTGCTATGTGGACGTACCCTTATACTCTTTCTTACTCTGTATGTTTCCAACCATATTTCTCTGCAACCAGTCTAAGTGCAATGCTAAACTTTCTAGAGGTTATAGGTATACTCCTAACATTATGTAGTCACTAGCTCCTTTCACACACTGAAATGTCACATGCTTCACTCCTCTTCAGGCTTTAGCCACTCAGTTGGCCTCTTCCTCTATCACAGCCCACCACTGCTTCTCCATGACTGAGTAGGTCCAGATGTCTACTCTCCTTTACAGGAGATCTCAGCCTTTTTCACACACTCACAGCACACATAGCTAGCCCAAGGCAAAACACAGTGTTATATAGACACACTTTAGCTCTACCTAAATACATTGCCACATAGTGTATTTGGAGTCTTAACATTCACTCTAACATCAACGTTGGCTACCAAAACAATAGCTCCTTTGACTGACAGTGTTGTAATGGAAATCATGATAGCAGTGTGAACAGAGCCTAGCAGAAAATTACCGCTCCTTATTAGTGTTTCTGTTAGGGTATGTTCACACGAGTTTTACATCGTGTGTTTTGGGAGCTTACGCTAATACGCGCGTACTCCCGCGGGGCGGAGGGTCTGGAAGCCCGCAAGCCCCATTGACATTCAATACTCTCGGGGCGTATTCGCCGCAAGTAATTGACAAGTCACTTATCTCCCCGTGTGTACAATACAATCGTATTGCACGAGCGGGGAGAGGAGGCGTAATCCATAGTTCTCTATGAGAACTATGGTTTACCGTAATTTCGGCACGGAGCTCGCTGAAATTACCCGTGTGAACATAGCCTTACTTGATGTATGTATATGCAGTCGTTTACACCTTACATTTCTGATATTCAGCAATTTAGTCTCTCGCTCCTAATTCACAATTATTGTTGCTATATTTTACAGCAGTATACCACTTGTGTGCCGAAGCATAATGTAGTATAGATGAGTAGTTACATTAAAAATGTCGTTGTTATATCCTCGTACAGTTCTGTTTTCTGTTCATTGTGTAGGATTTTTGCTGAATATATATATCTTAGTAGAAATGTTTTTTTTTTTGTCTGTCACAGAATACAGACCAGACAGGCATGCTTTAGAGAACACTCCGCTCTCAAATAGCGATAATGATGTAACACTCTGTAGCCATCTACAGTCAAACAGCGATAATGATGATAATAATATAACAAACCACAGTTGGCAATTGCTGTTATGACAGCACATGACATCCATCAGGAAACAAATTTTGCCTTAAACAGACGTAGGTTATAATGAGGGACAATCTTTGAAATGTACTATTAAATCTTGATCAACAGTTAAGTGTGCAATATTTCATTAAAGGGGTAGTCCTGTTACGAGAAGTTCTCTTTGCCAGCCACTCGTTGCTAGGTGCGATCCGGCCCTTCATTTGAATAAAGTATTTCAGTAGTTGCATTAACATTATGATTAACGAAAAAAGCTTGAGAGATCAAAAAATATGAGGATATGTTCAATGCTTTAGCACTGGGTAAAATGTAATTGTAGCAACCAATGTCAGACAGGTGTCACCAAAGCAACTAATATCATATAATGAATAAAAAAGGAGGTACACTGACTGAGAACTTAGGAGAACATTTATGATCCTGGCGCCGATTCGTCAGTTCTATCTCTACTTTTAACAGTGTACGATCTGACAGTATGTATAAAAGTATCACAGCACTTTATAAATGTGTCCCTCAGCCATGCCACTTTGAAACTGGTATGGATTTGTACGACAGTTTGGCGCATTTTAAGAGATACTAAGAGAGCTGAATCTCGAAACGCGTCGGTTTCCTATATCCCCTCATTCTAACCAATTAGCAACAGCATGGCGCCAAAGCCGAGAACTCCTGGTAGCCATGTTGCCAACCGCACAGGAATAACAGCATTTTCACACTAGCATTATAAGATTATTACAATACGTACATTTCACATAAAATAACATTATTATCTGCAATAGAGGAAGCAGAATACTGTTCACCATCGGTCCAAGGCAATAGAAATGGTTCAGAAAGACGGTATCAACAATTTGTTAGTTAGGGCTGTTCACAATTCATTCCATCCCTGCTTCACCCTCCTTCCGAGTTACTACTCTAACTTCTGATTTGCTAATATATGGCCAGTTCTCTGTTTTGACATCCACTTTACCATACATCAAAAGCTGAAGAATAGTTCTGTGAACAAGGTTTATATATTATGCACTAGGGGCGACATGTATGAACGGGGCTGCGCCAGAAGTCTGGTGTCTTTTCAGCCCAAAAACTGGCGCAGCCCCTTTCACTATATTTTTAAATCACCCACACGCGCATTACAGAGTGCGCCTGATTTCGGGATTTGCGGGAGGTGGGGTGCACTAGAACCGTATGAAGCTATAGATTTATAGCTTCTGTGCGGCAATTCTAGGCGCATTACTGCTGGAACAGGCATACCACTTTCAAAGTGGTTTACCTGAGCCAGAATTGTTGTCTTAGGCAGGGCCGTCTTAACAGCACTATGGGCCCCTGGGCAGAGCTGTGCACTGCCCCCCACCCCAACAAAAAAAAAACCTCAAAGAAACAAATGTAAACATTACCAGCTCAAGTTGCCATTACATGACAGAGACTATAGCACTAATGGAATATAGAAGCAAAATAACCCCTGACATGCAGGGACTCACCGCAGACGTCCCATCTGATCAGTTTTCTCTGAATCGTTCTTTCTCCCTTTTCCTCTCCTTCCGTCCAGACCACCATAATCACTTCTCCCAGACGCAACTCGTCCCTGCAGAATGTAACGCACAAACATCTTAAAATCCTCACTTTATCAGCACTTCACTACCGATTCCTACCTCTGTTGTGGGTGCCCCCCATTAAGTAAATAGGTAGTAATGTTGCCCACCATAAAGTAGGTAGGTTTACAGGCCCACTGTAGATAGATATGCTGTCCCCTGTAGGTAGGTTTATAGCCCCAACAATGCAACATATGGCTACAGCACTTTAAATACTTTCTTCTTATTTATTAAGCATCATATCAGTCCAATTTGAGACAAATGTAACGTATTATAAAATGTCAAAGCACATTAGACAAGAAAGGGCATTAGTATACTTATATTTTCGTCCCACAGGGAACTTCACAGGAGTCCATTCAATCCCCACTGGGATTGTTGGGAGATGCCGAGCATAGAGACAGAGGACATATGTTGCATTGTTGACACGTTACAAACAGTGGAGGCTGTTTTATACATGGCACTGGGCTGAAAATAGCGGTATACAAAAGAAGTTGATGTTTAACTAAAAGGTTTATAGCCCCCCCTGTAGATTGTAGGCCCCCCCTGTAAGATCTCCCCCATAGATTGTAAGTCACCCTGTATTATTCCCCCATAGATTGTAGGGCCCTCCTGTATTATCTCCTCATAGATAGGGCCAGTAATTAACCAGGTAGGGCAAGTAATTAGCAGGCAGGACAAGTAATTAGACAGGTAGGGCCAGTGATTAGCAGGCAGGACAAGTAATTAGACAGGTAGGGCCAGTCATTAGCAGGCAAGACAAATAATTAGCCAGGCAGGGCCAGTAAATAGACAGACAGGGCCAGTAAATAGACAGGTAGGGCCAGTAATTAGCAGGCAGGGCCACTAATTAGCTAGGAGGGCCAGTAAATAGACAGGTAGGGCCAGTAAATAGACAGGTAGGGCCAGTAATTAGACAGACAGGGCCTGTAATTATCAGGTAGGGCCAGTAATTAGAAAGGTAGGGCCAGTAAATAGACAGACAGGGCCAGTAAATAGACAGGTAGGGCCAGTAATTAGCAGGCAGGGGCACTAATTAGCTAGGAAGGGCCAGTAAAAAGACAGGTAGGGCCAGTAAAAAGACAAGTAGGGCCAGTAATTAGACAGGCAGGGCCAGTAATTAGCAGGCAGGGCAAGTAATTAGCTAGGTAGGGCCAGTGCCAGTTATTAGCCAGGTAGGGCCAGTGCCAGTAATTAGACAGGTAGGGCCAGTAAATAGACAGGTAGGGCCAGCAATTATACAGACAGGGCCAGTAATTATCAGATAGGGCCAGTAACTAGCAGATAGGGCCAGTAATTAGGGTAGACATGGCCAGTAATTAGAGCAGATAGGGCCAGTAATTAGGGCAGATAGAGCCAATAATTAGGGCAGCTAGGGCCAGTGATTAGGGCAGATAGTGCCAGTAATTAGGGTAGACAGGGCCAGTAATTAGAGCAGATAGAGCCAATAATTAGGGCAGATAGAGCCAATAATTAGGGCAGCTAGGGCCAGTAATTAGCAGATAGGGCCAGTAATTAGGGCAGATAGGGACAGTAATTAGTTTTTTTTTAAATAAATAAATACTTACCTGCTGTGCTTCTTTCCCTCCTCTTCTCCTGCTCTGGAGTGGCCGCGCTCACAGCCGAGTGCGGGCCGCGGAGCATGCGCGCGATGACGTCATCACATCGCGCTACCTGCGCCACGGCCTGCAGAGGGCTGAACGGCCGGGATCAGAAGATCATGGCTGTTCTGCCTCGGCCGCTGCCTGCACCGTGCGGTTCAAGCTGCGGCCGTGATCGCTGCGTGGCTGGGTCTGTGACCCAGCTGTGTGGCGAGGGGAGGGACCTGCGTCACAGACCGGCACTGGTACTCGGGGCCCACCAGGGGGAAAGCCAGACCCCCCCTCCCTGGCGGGGGGTGGGGTGCACTAGAACCGTACGAAGCTATAGATTTATAGCTTCTATATGGCAATTCTAGGCGCATTACTGCTGGAACAGGCATACCACTTTCAAAGTGGTTTACCTGAGCCAGAATTGTTGTCTTAGGCAGGGCCTTCTTAACAGCACTATGGGCCCTTGGGCAGAGCTGTGCACTGCCCCCCACCCCAACAAAAAAAAAAAAACCTCAAAGAAACAAATGTAAACATTACCAGCTCAAGTTGCCATTACATGACAGAGACTATAGCACTAATGGAATATAGAAGCAAAATAACCCCTGACATGCAGGGACTCACCGCAGACGTCCCATCTGATCAGTTTTCTCTGAATCGTTCTTTCTCCCTTTTCCTCTCCTTCCGTCCAGACCACCATAACCACTTCTCCCAGATGCAACTCGTCCCTGCAGAATGTAACGCGCAAACATCTTAGAATCCTCACTTTATCAGCACTTCACTACCGATTCCTACCTCTGTTACAGGTGCCCCCCATTAAGTAAATAGGTAGTAATGTTGCCCACCATAAAGTATGTAGGTTTACAGGCCCACTGTAGATAGATATGCTGTCCCCTGTAGGTAGGTTTATAGCCCCCCCTGTAGATTGTAGGCCCCACTGTAAGATTTCCCCCATAGATTGTAAGCCACCCTGTATTATTCCCCCATAGATTGTAGGGCCCTCCTGTATTATCCCCTCATAGATAGGGCCAGTAATTAACCAGGTAGGGCAAGTAATTAGCAGGCAGGACAAGTAATTAGACAGGTAGGGCCAGTAATTAGCAGGCAGGACAAGTAGTTAGACAAGTAGGGCCAGTAATTAGCAGGCAGGGCCAGTAATTAGCTAGGTAGGGCCAATAAAAAGACAGGTAGGGCCAGTAATTAGCAGGCAGGGCAAGTAATTAGCTAGGTAGGGCCAGTGCCAGTTATTAGCCAGGTAGGGCCAGTGCCAGTAATTAGACAGGTAGGGCCAGTAATTAGACAGGTAGGGCCAGTAATTATACAGACAGGGCCAGTAATTAGCAGATAGGGCCAGTAATTAGGGTAGACAGGGCCAGTAATTAGAGCAGATAGGGCCAGTAATTAGGGCAGATAGAGCCAATAATTAGGGCAGCTAGGGCCAGTAATTAGGGCAGATAGGGCCAGTAATTAGGGCAGATAGGGCTAGTAATTAGGGCAGACAGGGCCAGTAATTAGGGAAGATAGGGCCAGTAATTGGTTTTTTTAAAAAAGAAATAAATAAATACTTATCTGTTGTGACCCAGCTGTGTGGCGAGGGGAGGGACCTGCGTCACAGACCGGCACTGGTACTCGGGGCCCACCAGGGGGAAAGCCAGACCCCCCCCTCCCTGCCGACGCTCCGAGCCGGCGCTGCGGCCCGGACGCCGGCTGCTGCTCCACCGAGCAGGTTAGGCGGCTGCCCGGGAGGGCCCCCTGAGCTTGTGGGGCCCCCGGGCAACTGCCTACCCTGCCCAATGGAAGAGATGTCCCTGGGCTTAGCACTAGATTGCGCCTGATTTATGACCCACAGTAGAGCGGGTTCATAAATCAGGCACATTCTACACTATTATAATGCACATGTAAATTGGCATTTAAACAGCAAAATTCAAATTGGACATTAGTGATTTGATTTGGGTTAAGCCCAAACTGGATTTTGGAAGAATTCACAGGCATACCCAAAATACCCTAAATATCCAAACAGCAGCCTGCAATTCAGTCTTACAAAAAGTAGTCCCCGCTCTCGGCTATATAAGCAAAGCTGGGTTGGGCTAAAGCACCGTTTTTGATTATCTATGGAAGGATATTTCTGCTTTGGTTACCATATGTTCTGCTGTGTAGTGGTAACAAAATGCACCACAAATGTGCTCAGCTGTGTATGTTAAGCAGAAATACAGATAAAAACAGCAGGATTAGGACTAAAAAACTACACAATTGTGCTCAGCTCAGTTTGTAAGGAGGCAGGAATAGGAGCAATGCAGATAAAAACAGGCAGTTTAGAAATAAAAGTACACACAATTATAACACACCCCTTTATCAATAATCCATTGTAATTGACTGCTGTGCACTGCTATCAAAATCCACCATAATTTACTGCTGTGTACCACCAGCAAAATCCTCCACACCTTTTTCTCAAGATAAAGAGTGAAAAAAACAGTTCACCCATCCACAGGAAACATGGAAGACGGGAGCACCAACAATTCAGTAGAAAGTAAAATGGTGACTCTAACATCCTCTAAAACTTAGGGGGACATGTATGAAAACTGTCTAGGTCTAAGACTTTCTTTGTTGCCCATAGCAACCAGAGCGTTCTTATTGGTTGTTATGGGCAACAAAGAAAGTCTTAGACCTAGACAGTTTTCATACATATCCCTCTTAGCTTTTATTCCATTTTAAAACATGGCAGACACACAAACAGTTTATGCGTTTCAGGCCCCAAAAAGCCCTTAATCATGACCTTTCCTGACACCTTTTTTTTCTCATCCTCCTCTTTCACTTCCTGCTCTTCAACCCCTACTGCAGAGTTAACACCAATGTTGTATCTAATTTGAGTTGTCCCTCTGTATTGGAAAACCAATTTATATAGGCTCTGCCAGCTATAGAAAACTATATAAGAGTACCAGATGTTGTATGTGAATAGCAGATACCATATGGAACTTGGGATTTTCATCTATGTGTTAGATATTAACCCCTTACAACTGCAGTCAGTTTTGACCTTTATGACATAGACCCAGTTTTCAAATCTGTCATGTTGCACTTTATGTGGGAATAACTTTTTAATGCTTTTAAGTTAGTAATACATTTTGGTCTATATGGTCCATGTTTATTTGTAAAAAATATCATTATCAACATTTGGAAAAAATGTGTCTTTTTCAAAGTTCAAACATTTCTAGTTGTACGACAGATAGTTAAACTAGTATCTACCATAAGTCTACATGTTTATAAATATAGTAGTAATATTTCACACTTTAAAGAATATTTTTAACACAGGCTAAACTGATAGTATTTGTGAGTCCATATGACCTATTGGACATACCCATCTATTTGTTGGAAACACTTTCCCACATTAGACGTATAGGTAAGTCCAATGTCAGGAAAGGGTTAAGGGTTTGTTTTCCATTTTAGCCCCCTTTAAGAAACCAACAAAAATAGTCAGTTGTAACTTGCTGTACTCACACTTTTATTGTTGCGCAGTGGAACAAATAAATTGTCGATTAAAATATTTCATGCACTCAAATATATCCGTCCAAAATAAAATCAATTCAAATCTTTTTTATTTATGGTTCAAAAAGATTCATGAGAAAATATAATAGACTCCAGAAGCAACATTAAATATGAGTTCAAAACTTCCAACATTTTGATCTTTTTCAAATGAACATTGAGTCAAAGATAGATCAGCACTTCCATGGAGACTCATTAGACTACTGGGTGTCCAAGATGGATTGTTGGCTGGATCTTGCAGAACATGTGTTTGAGGTGCTTGTACCCTGTTTCCCCAAAAATAAGACATCCCCCGAAAATAAGACATAGTGCATTTTATTTTATGTAAGCCCTGCTTGTTTATTATCGGAAAGAGTGTTCAGTACAGCTGCAGGGGGGCCTTACAGACATTCACATGTCCAATGACAATGTAGATCACTTGAATTGCATCAAAATGAACCAGGCTTGGATTTCAGATAAACTTCACACCTCCATTGTGGATTTTAACAATTTTTAAAACCCTTGTGTTGATGGTGGTCATTGCTATTATTCCATTTGTATTACTCACTGCAGTTTATGTGTAGATTAATGTAAACTGTCTAAGTGATAAACTGTATTTGTTATCCATTGAAACCAATCAAAGCACAGTTATCATGTTTAACCCCTACACAAAAATGGAAGTTCTTGTACCTCCAAACTGCATGAAAAGAGTATGGAGCTGCGGTTGTTGGCTCTTAGACACAGTTGGCAACCGACAAGAACTGCCAGGATCAAAGCTAGCTCCTATTCAGGCCACTTAACCATTTAGATGCCATGGTGAAGCAGACCCACTGTGCTTAAATGTATAAATCTCTTACCACTAATGACTCCCATGGTGTGGTGAAACATTTTAAAACTCAGCGAGTAGGACCCGTTCTATGGCCCAGCTGTATTGGCTCATAGTTAATACCTTTTGATTTAATTGCACCAATAAGTTATTACTCAGAAAGGACCAAGCAAGTTACTGAGTAGGCAGATAGCAAATTATTTTCCTTTAGTATATAGTTTGTTAAAGATAGCTGATTTAGTGAATACTCTTGTACTTAGGGAAGTGTGTTGTGTTAAGTGTCTATCCATATATATGGAGATAACCAAGTGAGATAAACATTTGTACCTATGTAAGGTTACTAGCTTTCTAGGGAGTAGCTGTCCAAATACTTACAAAATAACATTAATAAATGTAATGTTTTTTATAGGTACTTAGACAGTATTGATTTGGTTTTCCAAGTAAAATTTACAAATATTACTGAGCCCTCACAGCTGGTCTTTTAATGCAGTTAAGGTAATTTATGTAGCTAATTTTCATATTTCATTTTAGTATTGCTTAATAAAATGTATGTATTATAAGCAGTACAGTACTAGAGGGAATGTACTATGCAGACATGTCTAATACTTGGAGCTGTTGTATTCTGTAAGTGTTATTTTCCTTTTTTTTTGCATTTGTACATTTCTTTCTTGTTAGTTTTACACTTTTATATACATTATGTAGATAATGACTACAGAAAACAAAATATTATATCTCAGAGTTGTTTACTGACTTGTTCCTTTTAGCTACATATTGCATGTGTGAACAGGATGTCATATTTTGAGACCAGAGTTGTTATTAATGAAATCACAGATATTGGCAGCTCTGGATACACAGGTGCTGTTTTATTTGGCACATTGTTGTTTACAATATCTTTATCATTAACGTCAAAAATAAATTAAAATGTTATATTTATGTGGTGTATTTCTGTAGCATTCATATATCTGGTGGTTGAATATCTCACCTGTCAAGCAATGTTTTAGAAAAAAAATCACATTGTGTTTTTAGACTTATTAACTGTAATGTCGTAGGCAGAAAACCTGACTATTTTCCAACAACCTGATTTCACAAATGAAAAAGCAGCATCTGTTTTCCCGCAGCTTCACATATGGCTATCAATGTCGCTTAGAAAAGCTTGTGCAGGTAACTGAAGCAAAAGAACCTCTCTGGAGTGCAACGACCTGAGGGACTGAGAAGCAATGCTCCCAAATGGTAAACAGTTGCTCTCTAGGAACAAGCAATGTACTTTTATCAGATGGTACATCTACCGTGTTCACGTGTAATGCAAATAGAAAATCCCTAACTGAACCCAGGTTACAGTTGAAACCAGAAGTTTACATACACTATATCAAAAGACTCATATACATGTGTTTCTCACTATCAGACATGAAATCAGAATAGACCTTATCCGTTTTAGGTCAATTAGGATTAACAAAATTATTTATATTTGCCAAATGCCAGAATAATGAGAGATAGAGAGAGAGAGAATTTTTAAGGCATTTTTATTACTTCAGCAAAGTCAAAAGTTTACATACTATTATGTACATATTAGGATTACTATGCCTTTAAACAATTTGGGACTGCCCATATGATGATGTCATGTCTTTGGAAGCTTCTGATTTATTGGTTTATTGACAACATCTGAGTTAATTAGAGACACACCTGTGGATGCATTTTATATCACACCAGAAACACACTGTTTCTGTGTGTAACATCATGGGAAAGTCTAAAGATATCAACCAAGATATCAGGAAGAGAACTGTGGTCCTGCACAAGTCTGGATTATCCATGGGTGCAATTTCCATATAGCTGAAGGTGTCTTGTTTATCTGTACAAGTAATTATATGCAAGTACAAACAATATGGGAATGTCCAGCCATCATACTGTTTAGGAAGGAGACGGGTTCTGTATCTCAGAGATGAAGATGTTTTGATCTGACTTGTGCATATCAGCCTAAAAACAAAAGCAAAAGACCTTGTGACAGTACTGGAGGAGGCTGGTAAGATTGTGTCATTATCCACAGTGAAACGAGTACTATATCAACATGGGCTCTGAAAGGCCACTCTACCAGGAAGAAGCCATTACTCCAAAAGAAACATATAAAAGCCAGATTAATGTTTGCAAATGCACACAGGAACAAAGACCTACCTTTTTGAAGACATATCCTGCTGTCTGACTAAACTAAAATCAAACTGTTTGGCCATGATGGCCATCGTTACGTTTGAAGGAAAAAGGGAGAAGCTTGGAAGCCTAATAACACCATCCCAACTGTGAAACACGGGGGTGGCAGCATCATGTTGTGGGGGGTTTTTTGCAGCAGGAGGGACTGGTGCACTTCACAAAATAGATTGCATAATGAGGAAAGAAGAGTATGTGGCAATACTGAATCAAAATCTCAAGACGTCAGCCAGGAAATTAAAGCTTGAGCGGAAATGGGTCTTCCAAATGGACAATGACCCAAAGCATGCTGCCAAACTGGTTACAAAGTGGCTTAAGGACAACCAAGTCCTTACTGATTTGCAGTAAAGTACATGTTTTCTAAAACAGTGAAGCCATCAAGACAAATTAGGTATACAAATTTCATATAGTTTCTTAATGACCTTTTAGTGAATAACAAGTAAAAAGGAAGTCTGTTGAATGTCTTAGGCACACAGACTCATTACAGCTTTGAACTGTACCAAGTTAAAATGTAACTGTTATAGAAGTGTGTGGGGCCGACTTCTATCTTGAAATGCCTTCAATTTCATACTACTGCAGATACAGACATACTATAAAAACATTTTTTTTCTAGAAGTATTGCTTCTAGGGTAAAATTCCTCGGTGATACAATTCCATAGGAAGGGATCATATTGTGGTACATAGATGGCCTATAGCTCCATAGTGCCTAGGGTAGACCCATAAGTATATAAAATCATGCCTTAGTAATAGCTTTCAGCATTTGGGTACAATTTTTATGTAAAGTAACCCAGAAATAAGAAACTAGTTTTAAAACATGAAAAGGTAACAATGTAATAATGTCAGTAAGAATATTCAAACGCATGAATTTTATGCATGCAGCCTGTGTAGCTGCAAAGGAAACAATATTGGAATGTGGTGCCTAGGGTCCACCGATTTTCGTGGCCAACTTTGCCTCCCTGCCTCTACCACCCCTGTGATCCCCCACTCAGTCTCACTTCACCTTATACATAATCACTCCACCCTGTAATCAAGATGGGGCGCTGGGGCAGGACACTGAGTGGTAAAGATAAAAAGGTCTTAAGATATATGTGCCCTTCCCCGAAAGATGCATTTTAAATAAGAGGTCATACATTTATAAAATAACACCACTACACAAAACCAGAATCCAAAGGCCATTATTACCAATAACACAAGGCAACAAATTTTCCCTTTTTTTTGTTCCTGACTGCTTATGCCTAAAACCAATGGAAAACAAAATTTATTCCCCACAAACTTTGCTTTTGTGACTGGGACAGTGACTTTTTGAATATACCTATTTTACATTGGAAAAAGGCAAATTTGTATTATATCTTATTCCCATAAAGTCAAGAAAAAAACAAACTGCTTCAGATATAACATTTATTTTCAGAAATGAGCAGTTTTTCGAGATTTGCTTTTATATTGTTAATCTCTTTCACTAATCAAACTCCAAATGTAATCTCCCATCATGTTCTCATTGTAGTGTTCTTGGTAGCGACTTTCGAAGTCCATTAAATCCTGGTGGGAGCACCCGCCTTGCTCCTCCAAATATGCTCCCATGTTCCCTTTGAATTTATCAAGATGCGCATCAAGTATATGGACTTTGAGAGACATTCTGCAACCCATTTTGCAGTACTTCTTCACCAGAGTCTCAACCAGCTTCAAATAGTTTTTGGCCGCAAACTACTGTGACAAAGCAGTTCCAGGCCTCTTTCTCCTTCTTGGTGAGCGTCTTGAGAAAATCACTGCATTCCAAGATCTTCTTTATCTTTTTCCCGACGAATACACATGCTTTGACCTTAGCCCCAAACAGCTCAGGGAAGAAGTCTTGAAGAAACCTGAAGGCCGGCGACTCTTTATCTAGAGTTGTGACGAATTGTTTCATGAGGCCCAGTTTGATGTGCAGTGGAGGAATCAGCACCTTCTGGGGGTCAACCAGTGGTTCCCATTTGACTTTGATACTCCCTGCAGAATCTCATGTTATAGTGTACATTGGTGTCCCTGCTATTCCAAAGGCAAAGGTAGCAGGGAAACTTGGTAAAACCACCTTGGAGACCCATCAGAAATGGTACCATTTTGACATCTCCAATAACCTTCCAGTCATTCTTGTCATACTTCAAGGTGTCTTACAAAGTCTTGATGCTACTGTACTCCTCTTTGAGGTATACCGAAGGAGTCGGGGAAGAGACGGGTACTTGTTACCGTTATGGAGCAGCACTGCTTTAAGGCTCCTGCATGAGCTGTCTCTTTCGGGTTACATGCTATTTCGATTGCATCAAACAGACCTGTCACATTGTGGCAGAAGCAGAATCCATCTTGATGGATTAAGAAGCTGGAAAAAAGATGGTGACGCTTCCTCTGCCTTGCAACTTGAACGCTTTCATCCAACAAGTTCCAGTCCTTGAGCCGAGAAGTAAAAAGTTCAGCATTTGTTTTGGTAAGTCCAAGTTCTCTGATCAAGATGTTGAGGTCTTTTTGGTTGGAGTAGTATGGTTTTCTTTCCTCTTCTTAACCTATGAAATCTAGATTGGCAACATCTTCTTCACTCTCCGAGTTGCTACTAACTTGTGACAGCGGGTCTTTCACTGGAGGAGTGGGTATAGGTAATTCAATGCTGTGTGGCACTGGTGATATTGATGACAGGATGTTAGGATAAGTAACAGGAAGTGCAGTTTGGCACTTCGACTGGTTCACCATACAGAAGTAGCAGTTGCTGGAGTGGTTGGTTGGTTCCTTTCAAATTCTTGGTATTGCAAACTTCATGGATCACTTTTCTCCTCTGTACCAACCTGCATAAGAACAAATTCATTCATGACAAATGGTCATTAACCCATTAATGCATAGAGGCCCATTTATAGAAAACTGACCATCATAGTTATTTTGAAAAAAGTAATGCGCTAATGGGTTAATGGCTCAAATCTCTGACAGTGTTTGTACTTTTGTTTTATCACTGTCCTGATCACAAAAGCAAAGTTTGGGAGGAATAAAAGCGATTTTTTTATTTACCAGTCATAACCAATTAAGAAATAACACTCATTAGCCAGGAAAAAATATTGTGTTACATAGTGTAATTCCACTAAAACCAAATACTGCCACATCATGACCACATACACTCACCGGCCACTTTATTAGGTACACCTGTCCAACTGCTCGTTAACACTTAATTTCTAATCAGCCAATCACATGGCGGCAACTCTGTGCATTTAGGCATGTAGACATGGTCAAGACAATCTCCTGCAGTTCAAACCGAGCATCAGTATCAGTGCCTTTGAACGTGGCATGGTTGTTGGTGCCAGAAGGGCTGGTCTGAGTATTTCAGAAACTGCTGATCTCCTGGGATTTTCACGCACAACCATCTCTAGGGTTTACAGAGAATGGTCCGAAAAAGAAAAAACATCCAGTGAGCGGCAGTCCTGTGGCGGAAATGCCTTGTTGATGCCAGAGGTCAAAGTAGAATGGGCAGACTGGTTCGAGCTGATAGAAAGGCAACAGTGACTCAAATAGCCACCTGTTACAACCAAGGTAGGCAGAAGAGCATCTCTGAACGCACAGTACGGCGAACTTTGAGACTGATGGGCTACAGCAGCAGAAGACCACACCGGTGCCCTCTCTTTCAGCTAAAGAACAGGAACTGAGGCTCCAATTTGCCCAAGCTCATCGAAATTGGACAGTAGAAGATTGGAAAAAACGTTGCCTGGTCTGATGAGTCTCGATTTCTGCTGTGACATTCGGATGGTAGGGTCAGAATTTGGCGTCAACAACATGAAAGCATGGATCCATCCTGCCTTATATCAACGGTTCAGGCTGGTGGTGGTGGTGTCATGGTGTGGGGAATATTTTCTTGGCACTCTTTGGACCCCTTGGTACCAATTGAGCATCGTTGCAACACCTTGTTGAATCTATGCCACTAAGAATTGAGGCAGTTCTGAAGGCAAAAGGGGGTCCAACCCGTTACTAGCATGGTGTACCTAATAAAGTGGCCGGTGAGTGTATAACCACCATACAGTGACTGAGTAATACCACCACATATCATAGGCACATAGTTACTGAATAATACATGATACCATTATTGCATATAAACCATTACATTACAGCCAATATTATCACCATATAGTGCCCATAAAGTGGTAATTACCAGTTGTACACAGACTCTGCCCCACCATACAGTGACCATAGAGTGGTAGGTACCAGTTGTACACAGGCTCCTTGTACACATTGTGGGGATTCAACTTAGTGGTAATAGAAATAACAATGTCCTCGGCACACGTGGAGCACTTTTGGCTTTTATTTAGCCACAGTTCATATATGTAAAACAAAACAACACGGCTTAACTTCAGCCTTGAAATGGAAACAAACACAGTTCATGTGTATCACTCACAGTTCATAGAATCCCTGGGTTCCATCCTCACCCAGCTTGGGGGAAATTGGCACACGGTAGATTGCAGGCAGGAGCCCAGCCTTTCCACCTTCCTCTCAGTCAGACCAAAATCACTGACTGAGCACACACCTTCCCCTGATTCTCCAGACTTCCTGCCTTAAGTAGGCCTGGCCAAAACCTGGGCCGGATACCTGGGAGCAGTCCACCCACCCTACTCTTTGGACTGCTCCAATAAAAGCCTGGCCCGGATCGACCGCTATTTAGCAGTCATACTACTAGGAATAAACCAAACATCAGTACCCTAGCAATGCTGACAACAGTAGCAGGCTTTATTTCACCGAGATCAGGAACCTCGGTGACACGTATCTGCCATCCAGGACGGCACCTTGTGCCTTCTTACAACATATAAATGATAACAGTAAAGTTACGTCCATGGACTCACAGGAGATGTCATCTCTGATAAGTTGTTCTTTTCTCTGAGAAGTTGTTCCCTTCTCTGATGAGTTATTCTCTCGCCCTTTTCTTCTCCATCTGATCCAAGCCACAATGATTCATCCTTGCAGGATTTAAGATGCAAACATTTTAGACTCCTCATTTTTTCAACATTTCCCTACGATTTCCCACCTCTCTACAAACTCCCCATCCATAGTGCCACCAATGTTGATAATGACCCCTTTGTGCCCCAAATAGTAAAACGCCCCCAAGCGGCTTTGGTGCTCCTCTTTGTTTACTAAGTTTTTATCTTTTGTGTCCCCATATAGTAGGTAAGTAAACCCTCACAATAGTAGGTAGACACACACCCAAAATTAGGTAGGCAGTTAGATAAACCCCCTTCAAGGTAGGCATATAGTTCCCAGGTAGGTATGTAAGCCCCCTGTAGGTAGACAGACTCTGTGTAGGTAGTTATAGACCCACTTGTACATATAAAGTCCCCCTGTAGGTAACTACATAGAACCCCTGTAGGTAGATTTATAGGATCACTGTAGATAGGTATATACATCCCCTTCATATATAGCCCCTCTAGGTATGTAGGTATATAAAGCACCTGTTAGTAGGTAGACCCCCTGTAGGTATACATGTCCCCTGTAGGTATACAAGCCCCCTGTAGATAAACATTCCCCCTGTAGGGATATACATGCCCCCTGTAGGTATACAAATTTCACCTGTAGATATACACATACCCCTGTAGGTATGCACACATCCTCTGTAGGTATATACAGTCCCTAGTAGGTATATATGTCGCCTGTAGTTATATACATGCCCCTGTAGATATATACATGTCCCCTATAGATATACACATGTCCCCTGTAGGATTACACATCCACCCTGTAGATATACTTGTCTCCTGTATGTATACATATGTCCCCTGTAGGTATACACATGTCCCCTGCAGGTGTACACATTTCTCCCTCTTGGTATATACATATCCCCCTGGAAGTATACACATGTACTCAGTTTCCATTAGAACTCCTTATCTCTCCCCATTCTCACCTTCATTTACTATTCGCCTACTGTTAATAGGGTCTTAACATCTTCTTTTCAGGCTGTAGTTAGTGACTTCTTTCTCAGAGTCCACCTGAGAGAAGTTTTCTAACCCATACCATGTGTTCATAAACAATATACAACTGATTGTGGACCATATAGTCATCTGGTAGGTTTGTCAGCCATCTGTGATTGCCAGTATGGGCTGTACACACATGTAGTTGGCTCATATCAGCTCATGCTGTTGATGTTTTTCATCAAGACATAATACTACCCAACACTTCAGTTTTAGTATAGTTCATTGCTTGAAGCCCCCTGTTAAGGTTTTACTAGCTGTAGGAACCTTCCTTCTCCTCCTCCCACAAGGTAAAATGGGAGCATGGATGTAGCCATAGATTAGAAACATGAGGAAATTGATGTCGTAATATTAACCGTGGTGGGTATATTTTGTGATGTTGCTGTGTGTTGAGCCTTAGGCTTTTCTCCCTTAATTACCTCATCTTGTGTTAAAGTGTAATATCCCAGAAGTATTCTCTTCTTGACCCATTTAGTAGTTCTGTTCTCTGGGCTAGCCTGCAAGAAATATTTAATAGTACACCGGAGACCCTAATCTTTCATGTGTTTTGAGAGGAGATGTGCTATATTATGACACCACATCTATATTTCACCCCTTCATTAGAGCCATGTCATCAGAGAACAAACATTGCTGTAAGAACACAAGCTGGTGGTGGCAGCGTTATGGTCTGGACAATATTTTAGTGGCATTCTTTGGAGCAACTCATCCACTTTGAAGGCACTTTCAGGAGAATTTGGATATGAATCTATCCATCCACACTTACAACCATAAATGTTTTTCTTCCCTTGGGTGGATGGGATCTTTCAGCAAAAAAAGTACATTTACACGCTAAAATGCCCAACTTGCGGGAAGGTATGACTGGGGGGCCGTCCTTATCGGGACGTTTACTTGTCTTTTTGAGGATAAGTTAGGAAAATTAGTAGGGCAGGGTATAGTATATATATATAAAAAATATTGATAATAGATTTGAGATAGAATTGTTTTTTATGGGAATATTAAAAGTTTATTTTAGAGTTTGGATTTGTTTGGTTTTTTTTCATGACGGTTTTTTTCCCCAAATCCATACGAACTATTTTTTTTGAGGAAACGTTCTGTGTTTTTTTGAGGAAAAGGTTTTTTAAAGGGGCCTATGGTTCAAGAAATGGAGGCAAATTTTCAAAGATCTTTTCTGAATGTGAATAGGAGAGAGTACGGAAAAAAAAAAATTAAAAAGTATATTTAAGGAGAAATAATTCTTATAAGGAGAATGTCAAATCTTTTGGGAAATTAAACCCCCAAAGAACAAAACAGAGCGAATATGTCCCGGGGTCTGGGGTTTAAAAGGTTACCCCATCCCCGAGGTCAGACTCCAAAATTAAAAAAAAAAGGGGGAGGGGGATTGTTAGGGTCTAAATGATTTAATAAAAATACTTTTGGGAAGAAAAAATAATCTTCCAAAAAAAAACAAAATTAAAAGAGACAATAGGGGAAGCTTAAAATTAAAATTTGACCCGATTAAAAAGGTGAAGAAATTTTGAAAAATTCTGTTGAAAAATAGTGTAGCTTAAAAGAATAAGCATAAACATATATTAAAGGGATTGGGGAATTTAAGGAAGGGAAGGCTTTTCCAAACTTATTTGAAATGAATTAAAGGAGACAGAATTCCTCTTTAAATTTTCGGACACCGAAAACATACAACTAAGGGTACTATAGGGGGGTTTTCTATAGAGGAAATGGGGGAGATTTAGACGGAAATAGAGAAGGGGAGACATAAAGGGAAGGGGGAAATTGGGGGGGACAATATGGTCTCAAATATAAACAAAAACAAAGAACCCCATATGAAACGGCCCCCGTTTTGGATGGAAAATGTCCCCCTCCTCACATCCTCATATCAATCCCTTTTTTAGCCCAAACCCGGGTGGGTCCGTCCAAAACCCAAGGGGAAAGTACAATAAACACCCCAAAGTGCCAAAAAAGGAGAGGCAAAATCAAATAATAATTTTTCTCAAAACTCTTACACGGAACAATTGATGTTCATTGAAAGGTTTGTCATATGTGCCTACAACTGATTTATTAAATTTAACGGGGTAAAGGATTTAAACCCTGTTTTGCGTAAAATTAATGGTTTAAATTCTCAAGAAAAAAAAAACGTATCGTAGGAATTGGGGAATTTTCTATTGAAGATTAACAGGGGGAAAACATTGATGATTTATTAAAGGGGGGTTGAATGGTAATGAATTTGGGGCCCCCCAAACTGATTTAAGACCAAAAACCACCAGGCTTCCTCCACCACAAGAGACCCCGGGAAATAGAATTTTTCTGAAAAGGGGAATGAAAGATCTTGAGTTTTTAACGAAAAAAAAACCACTATCGGGAATGACAAAATTTACCCAAAAAAAAAAGGGAATTCAAGCGTTGATTTCTCTTGAATCGACTCATAATATTAAAACCCCAGAAAAGGGGGGAAATATTGTGGTCATGGACCTTTGGGCTATACTAAATGTGTAAAGATTTCTGGAGGATCAGACAGGATATCATCCGGGAAAGTGCCCCCAGGAAAAGTTTTTTGGGGGAACTTGAATCTATTTTATACTGTTGATGAAGGGACCCTGTCAAAGGAGGGGCGTTTTTTACTCCCGAAAAAACCAAAGTCGCGACTTTTAAAAGCATTCCCCAGGGCAAAAAGGGTTTGGGCCCCCCTGAGAGGCGCCCAGTTCGGTATTGATTCCTTGAAACAAAATGTCGGAATCTATGTGAAAAGGGGTCTCAGGACTTTGTTTGTTTCCTTCTTTCGGAAAAAACGGCTGCCCTCCTAAAAAACGGGAGGGATCAACATCGAGAAGGTTAGGTTTGGGCCCAGTGGATGGGAGGCACTGTATGCAGATTCCGCACCACGGGGGCCCCCATGCCTGAAATTTTTCCCTTTGGGAAAAGGGGGGAAAAATTTGAAAAACCAAAAAAGGGTTCTTGAATTGTTGGAATTTATTCTCACCCATAACTATTTCCTCTCAACCCGGGGTCTACCACCAGCCGGGGGTACCGTTTTGGGAAGCCCATGCCCCCCCAAATAGAAATTTTCCCCTGGGCTGGTGGGGGGGGCCCCGGTTTGGGAGGGGAAAGGAGGGTTCACCAAAAATTTCATAGGGGCAAATCATAGATGAGTCTTCGTGCTGTGGCGGGGCACGGGGGCGTCGTTTGAGAATTTATCCAGGTGTTGAAAAAATGAGTTTGGGGTTAAAATTTTAAATTTGAGTCCATATGTCAAAATAGCTTTTTTGGATCTGAGGATTTCGGGATATTTGGGTTACATACAAAAATTGGACCACTAAGGGGACGGGACTAAACCCCCTTGGGGATTCTTCACCCCGAAAGCAAAAAAAAAGGGTGTACCAAGGTCAATACTAGTATACTAAAAGTCCAGAAAAAAGATTTTTACCAACAGGCAATTTACCCAAGGATGGTTCCTGGAAAGGGGGGCCCCCATCAGAATTTAAACCTGCATTTTAAAACCACTTGGGGGACAGGGAAACCCTTTTTTGAACCCGAGGGGACCAAGAGATGGGAAAAAAAAAATTTTAGGTAAAAGGCAATAAGACAACCGAAAAATGATGTAAGAAGATTTCGGAACATTGGGGGGAATTTATTGTACAAAGTCTAGCGACTGTCTCTCTAAAAAAAACCCCCCCCCCAAGTGACATATAGAAAAGGAAAGGGCATTGAGGGGTGGCGATTCACAGCCACTAACTCACCAAAACCAACAGGGGAAAATGGTTAGAACGTAAACCCTTGGGAAAGTTTTGATGCGGAAAATGTACATTTGCAATATATTGCCCAGACCAAGGAGTTTAAAAGTTCGGGGACAGGAAATCTATGCGATTCTTTTTATAATTTCTGTACCCAGGGGTTTTTTATCTCTGTAAAAGTAGCTGTGGCAAACAAATTGGGAAGACGACCAGAAATTAAAAAATTTGCATTTGGGGAACACTTAGGGGATTCGACTAGACGTGAACCCCCTTTTCCCGGCAATTGGTGGAGCAGATGGAGATTCCCGGCAGATTTTTTTGTGTATGGAGAAAAAAACTCAACATTAAAAAAGGAAAAACTTTATAAAAAATTACTTTTGTAAGGAAACAGAGTGGCCTTTGATGAAAACGATACAGCCCGGGGTCTTAACGAAATTTATATTTTGGCGTTTTATTTAAATCTTGGGGTATATATATTCAATTTTCTTTGTACCGTAGGCTATAATGAATAAAAAAATGGTTGTATCTGGGGGGAAAGCCCTTAATATTTTTTATTATTCGGGGTTCTTTTATTTTTGATCCCCAAAAATTATACTCTTGCAGCATCGTTTGATTCATTTTTCAAATAGTTTTTTTTATTTTCTATTAGGTAACCCTATTTAGATCTTTTTTGGGATTTTGGCCCAAGAAAATATGGGGTGGTAACTGAAACGTTTTTTTTTTCTAACCACCAAGAGTGATATAAATAAAATTTATACTGTTTGCCCCATGGTTGTATACCTTATACTAATTATTGGGATGTGATTTTAATGTGAAAAGCTATATGCGCGTGTCGCTGAGGATAGGTTTTAAATTTGGATTGAGCTGGCCAATCTCTGGATGAATGGAAAATGAACTGGGCATTTGCCCAATATAACCGTGAGAATTGAATGGATGTGGGGGGAGAGTCTGAGTGGAAAGGCCCCCGGTTGGCGCGTGCCAGATATTTTTTTGGCCGTGATGACCCCTTTTGCCCCCGGGTGCGCAGTACAATTGGGTGCCGAGCTTCGGGCATGGCGCCTGAGCGGTGGGTTTCGGTGCCGCTCTTTGCCGGGGCATGCGCAGCAGCGATCTGAAGATGCCGAGTTATGGCCGTGCGCGGCTGAACGCCGGGTTGCCATGACCGCCTAACCGCGCATGGGCAGTAGCGGTTTTGAAGCGCCGGTGGGAGCGCACCCGAGGGCGGAAAACAGCGGTCATTGAACCTATTTAAAAGAGATACAGGACAAAGTAACATCACATAAAGAGGAGACTACTTTTGATCATGTGACGTCCCCCCGGAGTCCCCATGAAACCCCATAATAGGGGGGGGAAAGCGCGAGGATAAGGTTTGATGTAATTGAAGATGTTGGATTAATGTTTTTTATGTTCCCCCCACGGGGCAAAATATATGGGCATTTACCCTAATTTTAAAGAGAAAAATTGCAGTGTTCAATGGCGTACCTTGGTACTTATATGGGACTCTAAGGAATATAAACTAGTTTGGATTTTTAATTGATTATCTTAAACACGTACAAAATTATATAGTTTAAATTTTTTGGTGGTTTTATAGGACATAAAGTGATTAATAGGTGAGCCTACAAAGTAGGCGTCCTTATCGGGGGCGATTACTTTGGGCTATTTTAGGATAAGTGTAGGAAATAATAGGGACAGTGTGTATAAAATATATAAAAATAATTGTAAAAAAAGGAGCTTGAATCAAATTTTATTTTTTAAAGGGGGAAAAAATTAAAAGTTATATTTTTTGAGTTTGGATTTGTTTAGGATTTTTTCGTGACTGGTTTTGTTGTTTTAAATCCATACAGATATATTTGTTTCTGAGGGAACTGTTTTGTGATTTTTTTTGGGGATGTGCCCCCTGCACGGGTTTTTCAAACCCGGGTTTTTTAGACCACCCGAAAAACCTCCCGAAAAAAGACCGATGGTGCTCTTGGAAAACCCGTGCAGCATCCCACTTCAAGGTTTTCCCTCAATGGTTTTTTTTCCCCCCAAATCCGGGGCCGCAAAACATTCTACAACAAAATCTTTTCCTCCGGTTTTTTGGGCGGAAATCTGTCTTTGAATGTGAAGGGAAGGGCTTTTTTTCCCCTCATCGCGAGAAAAAAACCCCCCCCCCTGGGGGGCCCGGGGGGCGGCCCAAAGCGGACAAACACCGCCGGGGAAACTACCATATTTTTTCCCCTGCATGGGGCACAGCCTAAGACTTTCTAGTAAACGGCCCCCTAATCTCCAACTTAACCAATTGAGCATTGCGGGGAAACCCCCCTTCATCGTTATTTTATCTTTTCCATCCCCTCCACAGCTGTGTATGAGTCAACAGGGTCCAGATACCTGTGACAGCCTACCAGGGGGCTTACTGGTACTACCAAACCCTTCTAGCCTGCTTCGACGCACACAGCATTTTCTTTGGGTATTTTTTTTGGGGGTATAAAATGTAGCAAATATATAAAACCCGCATTTTCCCTTTATCCCAAGCAACCACTATGGATCCACATTGACGCCTCTCCACTCCTTGCAACGACATCTATACAAACATCATTGATCCACTATCAATGTTATCTTCATTACTTCATTCTTTATTATATATCGTGCATACATAAAAGTCACAAAGCACTTTCGCCTTTAGTCTAGACAAGAAATAGATAAAATGGTATACTTAGGTTTTTGTTGCGAGTTTTGTCAGCTGCTTAGCTTCACTCATGTCATCCTTCGGAGTTTGCTAGAGGTATGCGGAACGCTCTGTCCGATGGAAACCCATCTGTTTGTATAGAGGTCATAATAATGTGACCTGACTGTGTATCATGTCCACATAAGACAGGTCTTAGATGCATATTCTTAATTGGAGCTTTAGGCTATATTTACATGGTTGTTTGAGCTAAATATGTTATAGTAAATAAAAAAAAGAAAACCCCTATAAAAAGGAACCAGGAAAACCATCCCCCAGTGGAACATTTTGGGAAAAGTTGCCCTTATGGGTTTCCAATCTGTTTTATTATAAAGTATACAGCACTCAGGCTGACCCCAAATACGATAGTATGGAATACAGCCAAAATGAGATGTCAGGTGCAGTCAGATGTCCATCTGTCTATACATATGTCTTTTTTTACATTCAGGGGGGGGGAGGAGAATTCTATGCATATGTGGGTATATAGAAAAAAGCTTTACCCCCTTTTCTCTCTCCCTGTGGCTATGAGTGGAAGAGTCAAAGGGTGAATGGGATTAATTCATATGTATATTTTTATAATTTCACATTTTTAAAAACAATTCGTGTAAAAACATCAGATACAGAACTATGATAGAAGATGGCAGTACTACACTGAAGGATAGGTCCTATAAACAGATAGTATGATAGGGTGTATTGTACTGTGGATATAATTACAATAAACCTTTATAAATGGACCATATTTCATATTCTGCTAAAAGCACCTTATGGAGGTATGATCTAGATATGATGATACTATGTAGATTCTGTATGTAGCTACAGTATTACTTCAGCAGCACCTAAATGGCTATAGAAGACAAATAGATGCTGTATGACATGGTTAGGAGGCATAGTATAGTATAAGCCTTCTGACCGTATAATATTTTGTGTCACATTGTTACTCACTGATAGGCATTATTACTTATGTTCCTGGTATAGTTTAGGTTTACCATTTCTATATAATATTATAGTTAAAAAGGGAACCTCATTGACTATATGGGGATTAGTTCAGTTTCAATGGTTTTGACAGCATTATTAGACACAAATATATCTAGTGAAAGCAATAGTGTGCTGAAGGAAGAAGCAACATGTAGCAGGCATCAGCCATTTAGTTAATAGTGTTTTTATAATGTAAGAAATTAGTGTAAAAAAGTTGCATATGTGTTTCAAGAGATATATTATAAATCATATTGTCACAAGTGGGCCCGCACTTGTGGTGCTGCGGGCGCACTCGTGCTGCCGCCCGTCGGGTCCCGGCAGCTACTGCTGGTTCCACGGCTCGGGTCCTGGATCCCTCCTTACCTAAACCACGCTCCCCGGCCCCCCTCGCCTCCTGGCTGGCCGAAAATGGCATCCCCGCCCCCGGCTCTCGGGGATTTAAAGGGCCAAAAACGCCCTTTTTGGGTTAAAGGTGGCAGGTGACCCTTTTTAACCCCTTTCCCTTTCCCGGGTTTTTAACCTTTTCCGGTTTTTTTAAAGTCCCGAAAGCCTTTAAAAAAAGTGTCTTCTGCCTTGTAGCCTTCTCCCTTTGTACCGAAGTTTTTCCCTCCTGTTTCTTGACCACAACCTCTGCCGCCGGCCCTGACCTCTTGTTTTCCCTGATTTCGGCCTACGTTTTCACATTTTTACCCGCACTCCCTTGGCTGCCCCGCAACAATTTAACCGCCGGGGGGCGCCCTTTGGGTAGTTCTCCCCCCCCAGCAATTCCACCCCGCTTTGCGGGGGGCACTGGGGGAAAAGGGGTTCTACTTAGTTCCCCCCCCCCTTGTACGGCTTTACACCATCGCTTGGGGGTTGGCCCCAGGGATCCACTCCAGCACCCGTTACAGAAAGATCCGGCCAGGATCCCCCCAAAGGTTTAACCTTTCCCCCGGTGAAACGGATCTCACGGCGATAGGGGCTCGCGGTCAAAACAACTTGCGCAACAACCCCCGCAGTTTGAATCATTGCCCCCCTTCTGCACAGCCCCCTGGAAAAACCAAAAAAAACCCCCGACTCCTCCCCCCTTTTGGGGGACCCCTCCCCCAGTCCCCCCCGGGCCCTTCTAGGGCGGTTTACCTTACCCGAAAAATTTTTAAAGGGGACCCCAAACGTGCAGGGGTTTTAATTACCCGTGCTCCTATGAAATGAGTTAATGGCGGGTAAATTTCCCCCACTAAAAAAAAATTTTTCAAAGGGTTTCCCTTCGGGGTCGGTCTGCTGGGGGAAAGGGCTCTAGCTTGGGCCACTCCTCTCGGGGGCCCGGGGCGATCTGGTGACGACAGCCCTAAGGCTTTCCCCCTCAATTTCCCGGGCAGTGTCTTGAAGACCGGCAGGGGCCCCATCCTCTGCAGAGACCGCTTACTGAATTTTCGCCAGGGTAAACCCCCCTCGGTCGGTACCATTTTCTTTTTTGGGACCCTGGCTCAGAGCTGACCGGGAAAGAGGGCGTCTTTGTCCCAAACTTTCAAAAAGGGTTTTTGCCCGGCAGGGGAAAAGGGAAACCCCGCGGCAAGAGAGAACCCCTCCCCAAAACAAACTGACCCAAAAGCCACTGGGGAAAAAATCTTTGTTCCCCTTCCAAAAAGAGCGGCAAGAGGAACTACGCCAGGAACGTGTTCTGGGGCCCGACCCCCGTTTTTTGCCTCACCGTTTCCGGTCCCCCCAAAGCCCTCAGCTGCCACCTCCGCCCCCAAAACCAGTGAAGAACCCTTTAAAAAAGGGTGGGGGGGCACATCGGGTTGAACGGAGCTGCCCCCCCATGGGGCGGGGGGAAATTGTCCCTTTTTCTGTGAAAACCCGGTTTCACTTTCGCGGGGGCTGCCCTTTCGCCCACAGTGGGGGGGAAAACGGCCGCACCTGGGTTTATGTGGGGAGAGGTCCCCCTGGGTGTAAACCCACTTTCCCCCTCCACCCCTTTAAATAAAAGGTTGAGGTCTTGTCTGGTTCCTGACTCTTTTTTTTCGGGTGCCCCCTTTCTAGTTTGGGATCCGCGGGAACTTTATTAAACGCCACCCGGTGTCCCTTATCCCCTTCCCGGTAAACCCGTTTTAAGAACCCTTTTGGGTTTGATATCCTCCAAAAGGGGTGGGGGACCTTAGTGGGGCCCCATTCGGTACGTACCAACCCTTTGCCCCTTCCGCGGGGGGGCCTTACCAAGGAGATCACCTTTTATTTCCCCCCTCTTTTCATCCTCACGATCCTCTTGGGTTTCCCGGCGGGCAGTCCATCCCCCGACCCTCGACTGGAAAACGGGAAGTTCTCCCGGGGGGTTCCGACTCCCAATCCTTTCGCGCCCGGGCCACCCGGGGGCCATTCCCCCCTCACCGTCTTACAGGTTTCCCCCGGGCCCCTTCCCCGCTAAAAATACCGGGGACTATGGGAGGGTTTTTTTCGGAGAAACACCCGAATCCCTTTCCTCATCCCCCCTAGGATTTTCCCATTGACCCCCTTTTCCGGGGAACCAGTCCCCCAGGGGGTAAGTTTCCCCGTTGTCAAACCCAGAGAATAGGCCATGTGGACTAACCCCGTGAAAACCCTGAAAAAGGGGTTTTATACGAAATTCCCTTTCACCCCCCGGGAAAGGGGTTTTTTTCTTGGGAACAGAAGAAAAAGGGTTTTCCTCCGTCCATGCATCGACTGGGGGGCCCTGAAAAAAGTTTACCGTAAAAAACCCGGGGTACCGTTCCCACTAATTACAAAAGCTCTTTAAATCGTCAACGGGGACCCAAAAGGTTTTCCCCCAAATTGACCTGCGGGGGGAATAAAAACCTCATCAGGACCCGTGAGGGAGATCAGGGGAAGAGGGCGTTTAATCCCCGCGACGGTCATTTTAAATACATAGAAAACCTTTTGGGTCTGTGCAAAAGGGTCCCACGGTCTTTCAGGAGTTCGTAAATGGGCATCTTTAGGGACCCTTTACTACACTGGTCAACTTTACCTGGACAATTTGGTTTTGTCCCCCACCCCCGGACCCCTCTATCCCCAGGTGCGCCCCGTTGCAACCCTTTTGCCCGCAAACCCCCTTTTACGCAAAAATTTGGGGAAAAGCGTGTTCCATAATCCAGTTATGCCTTTTTTGGTTAAAATTTTTCTCCGCCCCAAACCTACAAAAGGATCCCACCAAGCTGTTTGGGGTATCCTGGGAATGGGGCCCCACCCGTTGGACTTCGAGCCAACCGTTTTTTGGGGTTTGCCAATTACTATCAAATTTTTTTAAACCCCACTTTTTCTTCATGGTGGCTCCCCAATTTTTGGCTTCCCCCAGGAAAAAAGGTAATCCCCAAAGTTGGCCACCAGCGGCCGAAAAAAGCTTTCTGGATTTGAAGTCGGCCCTTTTCTTTCTGCCCTATTTTTTTCACCCCTGACCCCGAAAGCCTTTTCTTGGAGGGGGATCCTTTCGGGGGGGGCCGGAGGGTGTCCTTACTCAAAAAGGGGCCCAAGGGGAAAAAACCCTCACATTCCCGGGTTTTTCTCCAGGACCTTCTCGTCGGGTGAGAGGAAAATATGCTAAAGGGGGGCAGAGTTACTCGCTAACAAAAATGCCCCGGGGGGAAATGGGGGGCATCTTTCCCGGAGGGGGTTCACCTTTGGGGGTAATTTTGGGCCCCAAAAAAACCTTTGTATCTCCAGTCGGCCCCCGCCTCAAACCCCGGGAAGCCAAAGGTGGTCCCCTTTTTTTTTTTCAAGATTTAACTTCCGGATTTCCCTTTTTTCCCCAGCGGGGAAAAGGGAAAAATCAGGGCGGTGCTCTCTCTTTGCGCATCTGACATCATGGAAGGAGCCCCAAACCCCAACACATTTAACCCCCGGGAAGCCTGTCCCAAACAGCACCGTCCCCCTTTGGGAGATAACCCCCCGGGAAGGGCCTAAGTTTTCGGCTTTTCTGCGCAGGGAATACTGAATTGGGGACATTGCTCCCTTTTATGGCAAAGACTCCTGGGGGGCCCAAGATCGTTCCAATTGATCTCTCGGTTTACTGGGGGAGGGCTGGCTAAAAATATTTTTGGACTTTTGTGGGCCCCTGTGCCTTTCTTGTGCACGGGGAAAAAGGTAACCCCCCCACATCCTTCCGGGGTGCTGCGACCCCCGCTAAACCCCATACTCCCTGGTCCCCTGTTTCGATGGATTTTATCCCGACCTTCCATCCTCCCCTTTGGGTAACACCGTGTTCCGGGTCATTACGGATAGGTTTTTGAAATGCGAAATTGTCCCCCTGCCCGGTTCCTTCCTTTCCACATCTTCCTCCCTTTTCTTTATTCAGTGTTCCACCTTTTCAAAGGTCCCCCCCAGCAAAGTGTTTTGATCGGGGGGGGCCGTTGTGTCCCAAAATTCTGGCGCGCACTCTGCTCCCGATGAGGTTTTAAATTTGGGCTTCTCCCTTGTAAAACCGGGTCAAACAAAAATTCGGGGGAAGGGTACTTACGTCATTTTTTTTTCTGCTCCCAGGAGAAATTGGGGCCCAAACCCCCTACCCTGGGCCGAATTTTCCCTACAACTCGTTGGATCAGGGGCTTCAGGGCGTTTTCCCTTCTTTATTGTATTTTGGCCGGCATCCCCGCCCTCCTCTCCCCCTGCCCTCCCCCCCCGAGGGTTCCCCTTTTGTAAAGGGGCCCTTTGGCCAAACTTATCTGGGATTTGGGGGCGCTGGCGTCCCTTCGGTGCTGCTGCCCGAAAAAGGTCAGGCGGACAGAAAGAGGGGGACCGGGTTCCCAACCCTTTTCTCCTGGAGGGCAAGGGGTTTGGGGGGGCCGCCAAAAAATGTAGGTTAAAAAATTCCCCACTACAACTGGGGCCCCCGCTTCCTTTGGGGGTTTGGGAAATTTTTAAACCCCTATTAATCCCAGTAGCGTATAAAACCCCCGACTCCCACCCCCCATGCGGGGTCCCAAATTTTTTCCAAAGTATCCCTCCTGAAAACCCTCGTGTTAAAACCCCTTCTCCCCGAAAAGTTGCCCCCCCCTCTTTTCCCGAGACGTACCCCCCAATATTTGCGGTCAAGGAGGGGTCCCGGTATGAATTTGGTAGGGAAAACGGCCTTTCCTGGTTTATTGGGAGGGATCGGTCCGAGGAGAGATCAGGGGGCCCGGAAGGGAAAAAATCCTGGAAACCCCCGGGTCTGTGTTGAGATTTTCCCCCAAAAAAAGGGAAAAGAAAGGGGGGCCTGGGGGGGGGGGGGGGGGGGTATGTCACGAGTGGTCCCGCAGCCCCTCGTCAGGCGCGGGGCGCATTTTTGGGGTGCCGCCCGTCAAGGGCCCCCGGGGGTACTTTCCGATTCCACGGCTCTGGTCCCGGCTCCCTCCCTTTTTACCAAGCTCCCCCCGTCCCCCTTTGGCGGCCGGGAGGGCATGCCCGGGCCCTAGGCCCGCGCCCCGGGCCGGGTCTGGGGGTTTAAAGGGGCCCTACGCCCATTTTGGAAAAAGGTGGGAGGTGACCCTATTTAACCTCCTTTCCCTTCCCCACCATTTGCCGGAAACTTTAGTGCCGTACTGCCTTTTAAAATAAAGTCTTCTTTCCTCGTACTGTTTAGTGGGACCGAACCTTTACGTCCCGTTTTCTCGGGCCACGATCCCCTGCCGCCTGCCCTGACCCCTTTCCTTTCCCCCATTTGCCCAAGTCTCACGACTTTTTTACCACGCAAATGCCTTGGCTGGCCCCCGCAAGCAAGTCACGCCAGTGGGGCAACTGGTAGTTCCGCCGCAGCAAGTCCATCCCGCTTTGCGACGGGCTCTGGTGAAAAACCGGGTTCTACTTAGTTTTCCGCCCCTTTGGGTACGGCTTACACCATCACTTGCGGTGGTCCAGCGGATCCACTACCAGCATCCGTTACACATATAACTTAAAATGTGTAAGTGACTCCTTTACCTGGAGTTGATCAGAGCTGATTCACACTTGGTTTGGTGGGCGAATGTTTGGATCACTTTTGTACTCGCAGTTTCCACTTGCTGTTTTGTGTTTTTTTCTATTTGCGTTATTTTTCATATTCCTTTTTGATCCTCTTTTGACCTTGTGACCTACTCATCTGCTACATATTAGTTCTCACAATGTGGTTATCAATTCCCTTTCTGTGCTTTGTGGTATTGAGATAAGCAATTTTCCTTTTTGTTTATTTTCTGCATACAATTTTTGATATATCTTTTCACCTGTGGCAATACTGTATTTGTATTTATATCACTGAGATATACAGTACCTGGATAACATGGAAAGTCCAATATCACCAGGTAACTAAAAATTACTTTCCTTTGACACATTGACTTTATTTATGATTAAAGCTGTCCATAAAAAATGGAGATAATAAACAAACACATATCTGCCCCCAGTCAACAGAACGGACTAAAGAGCGGAGGCACAACTGATCATATCAAGCTGAAATTTAAAGAGGTGTTCTGAAACTAATAAATGCTCATCAGTCTGTCGGGAATGATTGAAAACAGAAGAAAAACTATTTTACTTTGTACACCCTCTCCTCCCATTGATCACAGCCAATGACAGTCTTCATGTGACTCTGCAGAAAATCAAAGGTCGCAGCAGTCACATATGATATATTCTGCAACAGACCGCCGAAGCCTGTGAATGACTGCAGGGTCACGTGAAGACTCAACAGTGATGTCATCTGCTGGGATGACTAGGATGGTTGAGGCGCTAGAATGAGATGGTTTACAATATAAATTTATTATCTTCTATTGTTAATCATCCCCAGACAGACTGATGAGCAATTATTAGTTTTTGAAAACCCCCTTTAATAGCATATGAAGATCATTCAAATTGTTTGAGGTAGGTATAGACATAGATCAAGCAAAATGTGCATGATAATTAGCAAAAGACACATTAGTAAAGGTGATGTCTCACCATCCTCCTACTGACATTCTTTATGGGATGATCGTAATGCATATTTTCTAAATCAGGTCAGGGTACAGGTGTCTCACTTTCTCTACTGGTATGAAGTGCTATACCCAAATAGACAGTGATGATTAGTATAAGACCACATGCAAAATAAAGAATGTGACAAATATCAGTGTTTCCCTTTTTAATGTGTGCAGGCACTTGGTCAGTGTGAGGCACAATGTCTTAGCGTTCCATTGTGCCAAATATGGAGGCACCAATTTTCAGTATTCCTTTGTGCTGTATTTACTTGCGTGTTTTAATAAATTATCATAATTGACATGCCAAATCACCTTTTTTCTTGTGGCATTTGCACGTCTTGCTTTTATTAACTATTCTTATGTTTCACCACTGAATCAATTAATAAAATATATATATTTTTTTTTTTACTGTACTGTTTTGATATGCTTTGTCTTCATTTCATTTAATTGATATATAACTGATTTAGGAAGAAAGTAGGGGTAATTACTGATGTGTAGCTTTTTCTGGAATTTTTGGAGTTGGTGCAAGGTCCCAGTACAATTGGGTCCAGAATAAATTAGATTGTTCTGTATCCTAAATGTCTTTATTCTGGGCCTGCTGTTGGTATATAACATAGTTACAGTTTGAAAGTAAATAGAAGGTCAGTCAGTCATAGACAGCATAGAGCTTTTGCAGGATAAATATGTAGGCATCTTATTATGTAAATCCATCAATAATTATGAGCCATGGTGATCATTAACATCACTTTAAATGCAATCAAGTAGATAGCAGAAATGAATATTATGTTCTTTTTAAGAGGTTAGAGGATCCTTTATATGCAGCTGTACATATGCTGCCCATATGCAGCTGTACATACTGTACAAATGATAGGTCCACCCCTGAGTTAAGATGAACAAGTAAATCCACTTGGCTCAGTTGATCTGATGAATTTTGCAGTGCTCTGAAACATTGCACTACTATTTGGGTGAGTTCTTATACACATTGTCATATAACCTTGATAGGAGTTCAGTTAAATTTTCTTGAACACTTTTTTGCTTGTGCAGAAATTGGGGATATAACTATTATGGGTGCAGAGATACTGTAGTTAGTGATATATCTAATCCCCCACCCCCCTTCCACATAAAAAATATCACAGTATTATTAATGGAAGATATGTGGGGGGCTTATTACAGATTTTGCATTGAGCCCAGGAGCCTCAAGTTGCATCTCTGTAAAAAAAAAAAACTTTGCACACACAATGTACATTTATTTGCTAAAATTTTATACATTACAAACATTTCTTGTAGAAATGAAAATTTTCTCCCAATGATTTTATGATTAAAAATCCCAGTTAAAACTTTCTTTCGGTCCGTTTTGTAAATATTTTGCCGTGATAAAGACATTTCAGTTCCTGTGTGAAACCTGGCAATACAACAACAGTAATGTTCTCATTTACATCTTACAAATTGTTAACGTAACCCACATTTAACAAATTTTTGAAAGTTTCCAAAATTTTTTGTCTTTCCGATTTTAAAGATTTCAGATATTTGAGACATAAAAGTTAATTAGCTTCATGCAGCATAATTTTATTAAGATGACTAAATGATAGATATAAAACAGATAGAAATTTAGATAGACAGATTAGATAACTGCGTAGATAGATTAGATGAAGGGATACTAGAAGATCATTTGATAAAGGATGAAGATTAGATAATGAATAGTAAAAGAAAGAAAGGAAGAAGAAAATAAGATAGATAGCAAAAGATTAGATCTGAATAAAAAATGGATAGATAAATCAAAGAAAGACAGACAGCAGGAAAATATATATAATATAAATAAATATTATATATATATATATAATAATATATATATATTTATATATATTTAATACACTTCACGAAAGAAAAGCAAATCCCCTGTAAAAGAAATTGCCAGCGGTGTAAACCAGATCCCAAAAAGGGTTCAAATTATACCCAAAGAAAGTCCACGCACCCAGGGAAAGTGAATAAGAAAGAGTTTTTTATTCCTCCATGCCAATAAAGTGCGACGTTTCACCCCCTCTGGGGCCTTTGTCAAGCAATAATGCAAGTGAAAAGCTCATATATTTATATAACATCCAACTAATTGCAATGAAAATCCGTCAATAATATTAGAATACAGTGAATAACCATCAGTGATAAAGTGCATTGTACAATAAAAGAAGGACTACATCCATATAAGTACATGTGCCTCTTAATCATAATAACATAATCAAAGAATACAAAAAACACAAAAAAACAATAACAAGGGGAATTGGGGCGGAGAAAAAATTAGCAAAACTTACATAGCAACATTGTATACACGCTGAGAAAGGAGATTACGGGGGTTTCAATCAGTACCCTACGCATGACCGGAACTGGTTACCGGGTGCTGGGCATGCATCCATAGCAACGCGGCTATACAAAAAACTTAATGCCCAAGACGCTTCAAGTAACACAGAGCGCATGCGCATCTAAAGAGCAGCGCCTGTGAAAAAAGAGCGCTCAACTAATACGGCAAGTTGAAACAAGATTATAGGGAGAGGGTAACGGCGCATCATATCCTTTATTGAAAAGATAGAGCACTGTCACCATAATCCGTCTAGAGAGTCCAAGAGGTATCTACCAAGAGAGACTCAGCCAGACATGGAAAAATACTCCCAAACATTACTGTATATGGTGTTCTCCAACACCTTAATACAAAAGATATGTTGAGGTAACCCCAGGTCATGGGCTGTATAATATGAACATAGACAGATCAACACTGTGTAATAATTAATCAATCCATGTTCTCCGCCTCCACAATTCTCCATCCATTGAATCTAAAAAATAAAAGAAAGGAAAAAAATTAGATACAGAAAAACTAAAAACAAAAAACAACATACACTGTTGCGGCAGCTGATCATATTATCTCATCATATTAGATATCACAAAATCAACATTTAAACTGTTTGGTTTTAACGAGTTAAGCTTAAAAATCCACTGCAATTCACGTTTCTTTAAAAGGGTAATTCGATCACCACCCCTCACTGGTTGAGGTATATGATCCACAACCATAAATCTTAAATCTCTCTCCGAATGACCTAAGTCCGCAAAGTGTTTGGAAACTGGAAGATCCAATCTTTTCTTCCTGATAGAATGTCTATGATTATTTAATCTAGTACGTAGATCACATCTAGTTTCCCCTACATAAAGTAGATGGCATGGGCACCACAACACATAGATTACCCATTCAGAATAACAAGACAAAAAGAATTTAATCTGAAATTCTTCAGAAGTCCCTGGATGTCTAAAAACGGGTTCTTTCTGCATAAAAGAACAGTTGACACAATTTAAGCATGGGAAACTACCTGTTCTAGGGTTACCTGTCAGGGATTGTTGAACAGATTTTTTTGGGGGGACCATAGACCTAACCAACTTGTCCTTAAGATTAGAAGGTCTACGATAGGAAAAAAGAGGTGGAACTTGAAATTCCAAAACTATGTTTCAAAATAGACCAATGCTTTCTGAAAATCTTATTAATGGGCTGACTAGCCTCATTATATGTTGACACAAATACTGTTCATTAACTTTCTCGTTTTTTGCCTGAGGAAAGAGTCTGGGTCCTATCAAGGGCACGGACACGATTCGCATGTAAATTGAGCAATGTATTAGGATATCCCCTCTCACTAAATTTTTTAACCATATCTAATAATGAAGTCTCAAAATTACATTCATCATCCACAATTCTCCTAACCCTCAGCATCTGGCTGTATGGTAAGGATCGATTGTGGTGCCCATGCCATGCCCATCTACTTTATGTAGGGGAAACTAGATGTGATCTACGTACTAGGTTAAATAATCATAGACATTCTATCAGGAAGAAAAGATTGGATCTTCCAGTTTCCAAACACTTTGCGGATTTAGGTCATTCGGAGAGAGATTTAAGATTTATGGTTGTGGATCATATACCTCATCCAGTGAGGGGTGGTGATCGAATTACCCTTTTTAAGAAACTTTGCAGTGTATTGCAGTGGATTTTTAAGCTTAACTCGTTAAAACCAAACGGTTTAAATGTTGATTTTGTGATATCTAATAAGATGAGATAATATGATCAGCTGCCGCAACAGTATATGTTGTTTTTTGTTTTTTGTATCTAATTTTTTTCCTTTCTTTTATTTTTTAGATTCAATGGATGGGGAATTGTGGAGGCAGAGAACATGGATTGATTAATTATTACACAGTGTTGATCTGTCTATGTTCATATTATACAGCACATGACCTGGGGTTACCTCAACATATCTTTTGTATTAAGGTGTTGGAGAACACCATATACAGTATGATTAGGGAGTAGTTTTCCATATCTGCTGAGTCTCTCTTGGTAGATACCTCTTGGACTCTCTAGACTGGATTATGGTGACAGTGCTCTATCTTTTCAATAAAGGATATGATGCGCCGTTACCCTCTCCCTATAATCTCTGTTTCATACTTGCTGTATCTAGTTGAGCGCTCTTGTTTCACAGGCGCTGCACTTTAGATGCGCATGCGCTCTGTGTTACTTGAAGCGTCTCTAGGCCTTAAGTTTTTGTCTAGCCGCATTGCTATGGATGCATGCCCAGCATCCGGTAACCAGTTCCGGTCATGCGCAGTGTACTGATGTGAACGCCGTAATCTCGCTTTCTCAGCGTGTATACAATGTTGCTATGTAAGTTTTGCTAATTATTTTCTCCGCCCCCTAATTCCCCTTGTTATATGTTTTTTTGTGTTCTTTTGTATTCTTTGATTATGTTATATATGATTAAGAGGCACATGCACTTATATGGATGTAGTCCTTCTTTTATTGTACAATGCACTTTATCACTGATGGTTATTCACTGTAATCTAATATTATTGACGGATATCATTGCATTAATTGGATGTTATATAAATATATGAGCTTTTCACTTGCAGTATTGCTTGACAAAGGCCCCGAGAGGGGGTTGAAACGTTGCACTTTATTGGCATGGAGGAATAAAAAACATCTTTCTTATTCACTACCCTGGAGTGGCGTGGACTTTCTTTGGTGTATATATATATATATATATATATATATATATATATATATATATATATATAAAAGAGAGACACAGATATATAGATGGAAACAGAAAAAGTCTGCAAAACACACCTCTGCAGTGTCACCAGGGGCGACTGATGAGGCTCAAACGCAGCTTCAAAGCTTTCAACACAACTGCCTATGTGGTCTGCCAAAGAGCCAGATGCTGGTGTTGAGTGATAATTGTACTGCTTGGTGTACACAGTCCAGCAAGCAATACTGTTGTGTAAGCAACACCGGGTTTCTCATCTTCTTTTGCTTCTTTATGCAAGAATTCTCTCTTTTTAATTATCTATATCTATCTATGCATCTAACTAGCTAAATAGATTGAAAAGACAGAAATATAGATGCATTTTTGTGCAGGCTTTCCATCCATAAATAGATAGATAGATAGATAGATAGATAGATAGATAGATAGATAGATAGATAGATAGATAGATAGATAGATATGAGATAGATAGAGCCTGTGCAAAAACAATATCTAATTATGGGAAATTGCAGCTCTATAAAAAATGTTGTCCAATACAAAATTCTTTTTTCCAAAATGCCAGGTGTAACTTTTAGGCTCTATCAAGAGCCTTTTCAAAGTATCTATCTATCTATCTATCTATCTATCTATCTATCTATCTATCTATCTATATACCAAATCATAGTTCCCTATGTATTACTTTTACAAAAACACATTTTTTCCTGCACCATATTAATCAGTGGGTTGCTTATATTTATACATTCCCTGAAAACTTGTTGATATAGATTAATGCAAATAACACATTTGCAGTTGTGGCTGGCCATCAATGAGCGAACAGCTACTAATGGGACACAACAGAGTGTTTTCGATTTTCTTCCTTAGGTGATTATAGAGTATAAAAAGCAGTCACCTGTCAGACAAATTTTAGCAATGAAATTTAGCAGTCTATTGTCCCAATCGCAGCTTTCAATCATTCTAAACTGTCTCTGGAGACAGCCATTATTAACAGGCATGTTCCTAGGAGTAGATAAATGAAACCCCACCTGCCAGCCTTCATAGGCAAAGGCGGACAATCTAGACCAAAATATGATAGGGCCTGCAGCTTTATTGACATTTACATCAAAAATAGTTAGCAATGAAAGCAGCTGTTGTGGAGAGCATTCACCACATCGTGTTCAGAATCTGCTGTGAACGGAAATACAGACCTCCCGACAAGCAATTTACCTTCTGTCACTCTCCATGTGCTTGCAGTGCTACTGAGTAGCTTCACAGATAGCCCACTTAAAACCGCACATGTGTACAGTTTGGATAAAAGATTGCCTGTAATTTGAAGTAAATTGCAGAACGTCGCATTATGGGTCTCGCTGTCATTCATGAGGTGACATTGTGGAAAGAAAGTGCTGCTGCAGAAATCCCCGAATTATGAAATCAAGTGCCATGTGGCTTAAAAAAAAGTTCAAACGCATAAAGTAAAATTTCTGACTTGTACATGTATGAATCCTTAAAAAACACGCAAAACCTGTAAATTGACCTGTGGCTGCACCTAACCAGGATACTTAACCTTGTCACTAAACCTATATTCACAGAGATCAAGGAAGCTTATAGCAGGACGGCAGGGAGTGGATTGCACACACTCCTTACTCTGTCAGAGCTTCGTTATTCAATTGCCAATTTGTTGATCCAAGTAATCCAGGAATAGAGAGGAAGCAGTCCTTAGACACTGAGGCTGGTAATGCTTAGCCTATGGAGGTCCCTCAGTCTGATGCCACAATAGACAAGAAACCATCACAGACCAGTGCCTCTGTGGATCACCATGTGGCCACAATTACCTAACGGAACACTGTCTTTAAAACAGTAGGACCATGCCTAATCAGTAACCTGCTTACACTTATAGTGTCTTTATGGAAGATAACTGCAACTTTTCGTAAAGCCAGTTCACCTAGGTGGTTATTAGCAACTGCCATGACCTTGTAACTGTCTGTTTTAGGGATATCTGTATGTATGCCTGCCCTTAACTTATTATTGGAGTGCTAAAGACACAAATGTATTAGTGTGGTTTGTCACAAATATGAACGCATGCAACCAGTCTTTATTTTCAGCCTACCACATATGTATGAGTGTTCCCAAGGACCGTACACTGGTGTAACGCTGCAGTTTCTAATACTTTATTTCCAGGTTACACAGAGGGTCACAATTGCAGCCTACTGACTTCACCCTTTTATCTATTTCCTACCCCATAACTTTGGTGTCTTCCTGCTAATTGCTCCTCTATGCTTTTGCTTCCTTGGCCAACCAGCAGAAGGAAGTAGAATTTCAGCTTAGTATACACCTGGCTAAAAATCCATTGTCAGTTCAGTCCTCTTATGTTGCAGGTTGCAAGCTCTTGCAGTTTATAGCAACTACAGTCATTCCACCAACTATACAGTGGCTGTCATTTATACATAACACTTAACCCCTTAAGCGATAATCTTAAATCTTACACTAATATTGGCTAATGAGGTCATATCTTTTATGAAGCCCGACTGGATATCTAGTTCCCAATTGAAACATCCACCAAGCTTCTCGTGCTTATAGCTTTTTCCTATAATCTCCACCTCGGACAGGTTTATTAATTCTTTCTATCCCTACAAAAGTGAGGCTGGTGGTATCTCCTTGATGTATATCGTGAAAATGTTTAGACACCATGGACATACCTAATGAGAGAGATTTTTTAGCATCAGATATGTGTCTCTGAATACGTATTTTCAAATTACAGGTGGTACATCCCACGTATTGTTTCTGACATGCATTACAAGTTATTAGATCTACCACAAAACGGGTATTACAATTGATATATGTGGTTATATCATATTTGTATCCAGTGCTGATGGAATGAAACCTTTAGAAACTGTTACATGTTTGCAATAATTTTTTGAATGGCCCATTTGTACATCCCTTTTTTATTAGCCAATGGGAGTGCAATGTTGGATTAGAAAAATTACTGGGGGACAATATCGACCCAAAATTTTGACCTCTTCTAGAAAAAAAAATAAACCTCATTTTTCTCAAATGAACTGTTTTTACCCCTTGTCTACTATAGGGAAGTATTTTCTAATAATTTACAAATAGTATTGAAGTGGACATTTATGGTGAAAAAAAAATTTTTTTTATTGGGTTTGACATCAGTTCCTTTCTCTTTAAGAAGATATCTCTGGGGGTTATGATAACTTCTTACTTTTTTCTTACAGCCTTTTTGGGATCCCCTCTTTTACTAATCGTCTTGTACCTCTTTCCCCCCCCAAAACCGGAAAACCCCAAAGGTGGAGCAATTTCTCTTTTATCTTGTCATTTCCCCCAAAAGGGAAAAACCTGAATTACATGATGAGGGGGAGTGGGAATTGCATGTAGAATGGTATTAGACAATGTTTTTTCTATAAGGGGGGAAAATTTCAACTTGTTAAAAAACCCAAAATTTGGGTTTCATCCCAAAAATACTTTTTCAGGAAAACGCTCACGGTTAATTTAAGATTTTTATTGTTGCTAAAAATATACTGACCAAAAACCCAAAGTTTGCTTGTAATGCCTCCCCACACAGAGCAGGTCTCAATAACGACCAACCCCTGATGGGGGAGAAAAAAAAAAGAGGGGTCAACTGAAACCCCCTCCCCGGCCGAATATAAAAGTTGGGCCCGGGAAGGAGAGAATCTCCCCCATGCAGCACCTCATTGTGACATAGAAGATACCCCAAAACAAAAGTAGTTGTGTAAGTAAAAAATTTTGTACGAGTTCACAAATTCAATAAAGTATAAAACACTAAACCGAATAAGATGGGATTTTTAAAAAATCAATGGGCCCAAAAAGGAGGTATAGATGGGATAAATGAACTTACATCAACATATCCAGATAAGGTGAGCCCCTGAAACATCAGACGCTATTTACCACCCTTTTCGTTCTTTGACGAACCCGGGAGCTGCAACCAGCGGTTTTAAAATGGAGTCTAGCCACGCCCCCCTGGTTTCTCCCCCAAAACCCATCCCCTTTCTATTTGGGCCAGCGGGGGAGGGAAAATACCTTTGTGAATTTTTGGGAAAGAATGGAAAATCGGTATTACAGGGTGCTCTATGAAAAATTTATCAGCATAATTTGGAGGAATGGCTCCCATTCTAACTCCTAGGTCTAATAATTGTTTAAGGTCTTTTTGAAAGGCCTCGGTAGGATCTTTAGAAAGCTGAAGGTATGTAGCTGTGTCATCTAAAATCAATTTATTTAGAATACTATAAAGACCGGAGTTCATAAGAACCACGGCCCCTCCCTTGTCAGCTGGTCTGATAAGTAAGTCTGAATTTTTTCGAAGCTCCAATAATGCCTCACTCTCTTGTTTGGAAAGATTCTTCCTATGGGATCCAGTTACCTTTTTGGTAATTGCACACTTTTTTCCCTTAGATCTTAAAAAGCTAAAAACCCCTCGCTAGATTTAAAAGGGGAAAAAATTCCCCCGTTCCTCACCATAGGATTAGGGTAATTTGTTTGGTCATCCCAAATTATAATTAATTCCATCACATAGGGAATCTCAATTTAGTTTAGACAGAATTTTTTGAAAAGGACATAAATTCAACAATTAGTTTACATGGCAATTACTTCCCCGAGTTAGGTACTACAGTATTCATGCTGTCCATTTGTGAAAAATGATTTTTTAAAGTGAGAGACCTAGAAAAATAGTTGACGTCCAGAATGGTTTTAAATAAATCAAAGTTCTTTGTGGGTACCACATCTCTACTAGATATATTTTCATAAGGCACTTTTAGTTGTGCTCCTGTCAGTATGTAACTTGAAATGTTTATCACAGGATGGTCTAGTAACGGTAGTTCCGTGCTTTCACTTGCCGTTTTGTTCTTGTGCTTCCAGCGCATCGCGCCTGCGTTTTCTCCTTAGGAGCTTGTGCCTTGTCTGCTTCTTTGTTTAGAATTATCGTATTCCTGTTCAACTTGTTCTATCCCCGAACTGTCGGAGGCTTCATCTGATGTGGCATACATCCTCATATCTTCAGACGTATCCAAGTTTGGAAATGAGACCTTGTTCTGACCTAGGTGAGACTGACCCCGATATGGCGACTTCAAGATGGATTTAAGACCTCTATTGTAGGTTTTCCACACATATACTCTGTCATTATCTTAATCATTAGTTATCACGAGCAAATTTATTGATTTATAGGTCACTATATTGTCTTCAAGAGAGAGGAGATTAACTATACCAGGATATTTATCTATATTTCTGGTATAGGAGAAGGACAGTCGCTTTAGGTTTGAGCAATTCTTTCAATTCAGATATTTCAGCATTGATATTGCTCCGCATTTTTTCTTCATGTTCGGTAAGAAGTTTCATTAGTCGTGAGGGGGCGTGGCTTGCGCTTGAAGATGGTGGACACAAGATAGCAGAGCTCCTCATCGGCCGCGCAACATGAATCGGCCCCAAATAAACCTTTATCGGCTTCTATTGTCTCTATAAATCAACGCTAGAGAGAGGTGAGGGACCCAAGACCAAATACAGCGAGTTTGATGCGTTATAGCCTCAGGAGCCCCTGCACGCTGCTGATAGAGACGGTGACGGCCGCACCTGCAGACGCTACGTCGGTTTTTATGGCCCGGGAACAGCAGAAAGGACCGTCGGACCACATCCTCTTATTACCTCTGGTTCCTACCCCTACCTGTGCTCTGTCCATGGCAGTCCCCGGCCTCATGACCGAGCTTCTCTTGTGAGAACAGCGGCCGGCGGGGTTGAGTTTACAGATTGAGTACAGAGGATTCCTCCCTGTGTGAGAGCGCAGCGGTCATCTTCTGGCAAGCTCTCTGCCTTCCTACCTGTCTCATAAACCGCTGGGATCGGCTCTGCACTGATCAGTGTATGGGCTCAGAGGCAGCAACACTCATTCCCTCACGCGCTAACCGGTGCTGAAAGGATCCTCATTGCCTGCACACCTATTTCTGCGGTCCGCATAAAGGACTCCTTTTCTGTAATAAATCCCGCCAATTTCCCCCGCTGCATCAAGTCACCTTCAGGGAGAGATATTAGATCGGCAACATGCACATTGGATGGCACTGACTGTTTCTCTGGTTAGATCACTGTGCACAAGCATAGAGGTTCCCAATGACCGATGTTCCTTTCTACTGTAATCAGCATATATTTAAGGTATCATATTACTGTATTGGGGCCGGCGCTGCAGTAACCATCACCCGAGCTCAGAAGCAGCAGCACTAACATTCCTTCCTTTTGAGACAGTGTTTTAAAGAGGCACATTGCCTGCACACCGATACCAGGGGCCCTGCACTACAGAATCCCCTCTCTCGCTCAGTAAATCCACCTTTTTCTTGCCACTGTACTTCCCTACTTACTGTACAGTTAAAACTGTCATTCGCGCTGTTTGCTGAAGCAAGTCCTCTCAAAAAAGGAACAAGCCCCCTTCAGGAAGATACCAAATTAACCCCTGCCACTGAGGGAGACTTTGGGACTGACTTACTGTTTAAGCCAGCCCCCCCCCCCGGTGGATAGATATAAGTCACGATATACTGACGTCCTTCACCACTTTGTGTGTGTTGTGTGTGACATGTAGTTGTGTACCATCTCATGAATAGCACCTCTGGTCTTAACCCTGCAACAATAGACAAATACTTCAATAACTTGTGTGTGTGCAATATCAACGGATTGCTAATTTTCAATTTTTCTACCTCCTTCTCTAAATATCTTGAGTAAATGTGGCTTTTACCCTACTAGTTCAGTCAGTCCCACGATCAGGGGAAAGGGAAAAAAAAGAAGAAAAAGAAGAGTAAGGAAAAAATAAAAATAAAATAGAAATAAATAAATAAATAAAAAAAAAAAGTTCTACAACGTATCAACAGCAGTTGAACTATTCTCTACCCTTTTTTATAGAACTCCCTTTTAACGTACTCAGACAAGATGGGTGGCACCTCATAAAAAAATCACACTAAGAGACCTGCTAAACTCTCAGAGTTACTTCCAGCAACCTTCACAACCAAGGTCACTCACTAGAGGGACCATCAGCCACCCTCATCTTCTCCTACTCACTCTTTAGCTGAATCACAGTGGTCGCCGAGCAACAAGACGCTCTGTGAAAGGTCTATTATTACGGAAGCTACCCCTCCGTCAACTGTTTTTCTTCATTTAGAGAGAACCTATATATTGGATTTTAAAAAGATGATGAAAGACTTCAGAGAAGACATACAATCCTTAGTCTCGCACACTCGCTCTCCGGATCATATCGAGACGAAAAATGAAACGTGTAATTCACAAATCTCATTAACCTTCTCATTGATTCCCACGCCGATTGGGAAGATGAAGTGCGGAGGCTCATCCCCCCCCATTCCCTCACTTTTCGTCCATGACCTGGAGGATAGATTCCCGGCAGACTCTAACTCCGCTTAGAGGATCCTGAGTCAGTCACCTTGACGATGCTGCTACCTTTCTTCACAAGGACCTCACTGGCCATTGCGATTCCAGAGCTACAAACTTTGGACCTTTCGATAGACAGAATACATAGGGCTTCCTAACTCCTAAACCATTTCACCCTCGCTGCCGAGAGACGTGATCGCTAAAAATGTCATTTCGACCGCAGTAAAGATAAGCGCAGAGCCTACGTAAGGGAGTCTTGCTACCATGATAGATTTCAAAGAGCTCTCCATTTTCCAGACCTTTCGGCGGAACAATGCTTCGTCGTCGTAAGGAATTCGCCTCCTATTCCAAGCTGCTCCGTGACCACAATATCCCGTACTGGGGATCCTCACGCACCACAGTCAAATTAATAGTCTCTAAGGAAACAACACATTGCCTGCACTCTCCCAGTATGCTCGGGACGCTCTCCAGAATGGGGTCTCCTGACCACACAATCAACACGTCCGAACGTAAAGGAAAGGATAAACCATCACTTATTTCCCCCCTCTGGTCTTAGAAGACATTGCAGACGTCGCCAAGCCCCAGATGACTAATCTGCTTCAGCCGCGCTCTCCTACTTGGCTGCCGCCGGGAGCCTGCTTTCAAGCTGATTAGCTAGTTTCTCGCGCGCTCCCGACTGAGGGCTACACCTCATGAGCATACACACGGAACTTCGCCCCCATTACACCTGTTCCCGCCTCGCTGGAAAGGTTCCTTGTACAGAGCATATTTGTATTGCTTTGTTGTTAAGTATGTTGTTAGATTAACCTTAGTTGCGTTTATTGCATGTCTACTTACTGCCACTTTACAATGGTTTTAATATACACACTATTACTTATGCTTTTAGAGATCTACACCTTTGTGCTGCACTTCTAGATTTTTATAATCAAACACCACATGGAAGTTAAATTCCTATCACTAAATGCCAATGGACTCAAAAAATCACCCTTTAAGAGGCTCTCTTTTGGAAAGCTCGCGCGGTTAAGTCATGGAGCAGATGTGCTCTGTGTCAGAGACACATTGAAAGCGACTGACTCCTTCGCTTGAAAATAAAAAGTTCTCGATTTCATATTTCTCCTGCTCTGATACAAGAGGTGGTGGTAGCCATATATGTTAGGGATACTTGGCTTGCACCCTCCTCAGCGCGCTAGAGAACAGTACCTATGGGGTCAGTTATATTATTCTGCAATGCTCCTTGACTCTGTAGTGTTAACTATAGTAGCTATTTATGCTCCAATCAGAATAACTTTCGTTTATTCCAAAAACAATTGCTAAGGCCAAGGAATCTGTAAAGGATATTCCTGAATCGATTTGCGAGACTTTAATGTGTGGTCATTGATAACAACGTAAATGACCCGCTCCGGGGTGCCTCAGTTAAGTCCGCAGACTTGAATCTTTCCTACTAGAGTGTGTAGTGTCTCCACGACCTTGGAGATTACCTCACACACAACTCTGAAGAGATAGAGATTAGTACACGTCCTTCTCGCAGCCCCATTATCACACTCTAGACTAGACTTCTTTTTGGTAGATAAAGCGGGGGCTTAATTAATGTAGAATCCACAGCTATAGGCTTGCCACTTGGTCCGACCTGCTCCAAATAACCTCTCCTCCAGAAATATATTTCCCCCCCTCCCTTTTCTCCATGAGAGACTTCAACCACTTTTCTATTAAAGTAACTCATATAGTATCTGACATAAAAAACGCTCACGCCTAAAGGAATTTTCAAAATTAATTTAAATTCTGTTCCTAACCACACCAACTCATGTGGGTGCGCATAATGCTTTTCGATGCGCGGTGTGTGTATATAAGATAACTGCTTCACATAGGGAAAAACGTAGAAGAGGGCAGAGCTTAATAATTTGTTAGAGGAAAATTAAAATCCTTAGTCGCCCAACTTAAAGCCGCTCACGCACTCTGACGTATTGCTTAAAGTAAAATTAGCTAATTCTAAAAAATAGTCTGCGTATTATGATACGGCACTCGCTCTCGCATGTCTCAATTACCCTTGCAAGGTTACAATATAAATTTTTATTTTGCAGAGAGATCGCCCCAGGGAGGTTACTTGCCCGTTGGGTAAAAAAACTACAAGCCAGATCAAAAAACTACATATCTTTCCTGTCCCATCAAAGGTAAAATCTAATGACCCTAGAAAATTGCGGATTATCTTTGCTCTGATTATTACCGGTTAATCTACAATCTTAAAGCACGCGCTCACCTTCACTTCTGCAGTTTTCCCAGGAAGATATAAACAAATTCTTAAATAGGCTACCTTCCTACCCTCTCCTCTCTACAGCTAGAATGTCTGAATGCCCCAATCACGGAGCTGGAAATAAAGCAAATGATTTACAATCTAAACTAAACAAGTCTCTGGTCCAGATGGATTTAATAAACGAAATACTCAAGCATCTTCACTGACTTTTGACCTCCCACTTAAAAGATTACTTTCAACTCCATTATGACTCTGGCATCCATTCCAGAATTATTAACAGGAAACTATTTCAACCGATACCCAAACCAGGAAAACCTTTAGACAATGTTTCCAATTATAGACCCATTTCTCTCTCAATAATATATCAAATTATTTCTCTAAAATACTAGCCACAGATTGAATGAAATCCTCCCACTCTAATCCATCTGACCAGGCTGGATTGTGATGGGAAGGCAGACAAGAGATGACTAGAAGGATTATTGATATTCTTATATGGTTTCCAAGCACCAAGCTCCCCTCGATATTGCTTTCTCTCGATGGAGAGAAAGCTTTTTGATTAGAATTATTGGACATTAATGGAGGCAGTCTTATTTAAATTGGTTGTTGAGGGGTTCTTTTCTGCGGGCAGTTCTCTCCCTTTATTACTCGCACCAACCGCTAGAGTTATCTCCTCGGCTTCCTCTTAAATCCTTCCCCGATTACTAATGGAACTCGCACAAGGATGCCCACTTGCCAATTAATATACGACTATGAGTGGAAACCCTTAGCTGCACTAATCCCGAAACTCCCCCTAATGACTGGCTCGCCATAATTGCTCTGTCGATCATAGAATTAGTCTATATGCTGGACGATATTTTAATCATCTTTTTATGCCAAGAACCCAAATTCTTCGATTTCATCACTCGCTAGAGATTTTAAACCAAATACTCACTTGTTCTCATACTATAAACTTAATGCATCCAAAACTATAGCACTACTATTCACTTTTCACAGCCCTTGTCCCCAATTGTCTCATTACCAATTCACTTGTCGTCTTCTTCTGTTCCTTACTTTAGGAGTCCTAGAATTTCCCCAGACATCAATAAAACTATAGAGGTTAATCTAAACAAAGTCACTTCGGTGATCTCGGAAGAGATTGGTAGATACACCAATTTCCTTTATCATGAAGAAGATGGCGGAATCATGTAACTAAATTGTTGCTCCTCACGGAAAATTCTCCGGTATCTGGTTAGGACAAATCCTCTTCTGTTTCCCGCCCGCTTTAGCCAAACTTTCAACGCATATACTAGACTTTATATGGTCTCATAAAAGGCCGAGAATTTAAGAAAACAATCATCTCTATCTTCCCCTGGCAAACGGCAGGTCTATCAGTCCCTACCTGCTCTGCTATACAACATAAGCTGACGTTCTCGCAACCCGTTAAATACCCTTAGGAACTCGCCAGAGTCAGATCGGTGGGCAACTTTGGAGAACTCAATTCGGTCCCACATACCACCTTAAAAATGTCCTGCTGCCTCACTTTGGGGCTGTACTCTGCCCAAATTCGAGCTCCCTCACTCTTAAACATTTAAGCCACAGTGTGGAAAAATATGTAGTGTCCACCATTGGCTAGATATAAAGAGAAATCAGTCTGCTTTTTTATGTTCTACTGGCAGGAGACCCCCTCATTTCCACTCACACATAGGCTCATAAAGGATCTCACGATAGGTGATCTCTTACTCTGGCGACATACTAATCTCTACCCCCCTCCGAGAATTTAGCTGCTGAATTTTCATTTCCTAACATCACAAAATTTTATGTTTATAAGCAGAATACGACACTACTGCAACAGTGGAATTAACTCTGAGACTCCTCACTCCCCCTACCCATTTCAAAAAATTTTTATTTAAGAAAGAGGTTTTCGAGCGAGGGGGCCTATCTGTAACATATTACTATCTGCTGTCTTTAAACGAAACCTCATAAACCTTATGTTTTTGCTTCTAATGGGGTGACTAGAGTTTGGAGAAAGACTTCTCGATGGGAGGAATGGAATCTGCAGCTAATAGATCGAGGAAAATGTCTAGGTGTATCAACCATGTAGAAAACCCATGCGAAGAAATTCATTTTGTTGGTATTTACCCCGTCTAGACTGACCCATAATGCGCGCTCGGCCACATGATCAATGTTGGCGATTATGTGTCTGGGGGACCTTACTTCTCGATGTGGTGGAGCTGCCCTCTGTATATAAGTTATGGGGGAGACGTAGTAGAGATACTATTGTCTGAACTATTCCATACCTCCATCTCTCTTTCACCTGAATTGGCAATCTTGACCTCTCCATACAGCTCATTCCCAATATTTTTTCATACGGTTCTTGTTCCACGTCTTAATAGCTTCCAGAACGGTAATTGCAAGCAAATGGGAAAAATTCATCAGCTCTCCACATTCGGAGCGTGATTTCGAGTCAATAACAATATTATGCGGAAAATTGTCTAGCAATCCCACCTTCATCTGTGTAACCAAGTTAAAGCCTAGATGGTCCTTTTGGTCCATCATCTAAAACACTCGCACATAAATCGTATAAGCAGATATAAATTAAATAAACTCCTATATTATTTGGGACACTTAGTTGACTTTGTAATATGAAGCAGGATTAGAATTCTATATCTGTTTACTCTTAATTGTTCAATCATGCAACTTTATTCTCAGATGTATAATTTTATTGCCACACTCGTGTGACTACTGACTTGTACGTCATGGCTATTTACTTTTTCTGTTTGTTCTCCTTTCTTTTTCTTTCCTTCATCACTGGTCTCAGTTATGTGGTTTCTCCTCATTACTTGTACTGTTTATGATCTTCATCGTGCTCGCTCGCGAAAAAAAACTGATCCTATAAAATCGATGGTTAAAAAAGAAGTTTCATTAGTCGCAAGGAACAGTCACTCAGGATGCCTTTCCACTTATCCATAAATTCTTTATCCGACACATTAGTTGGAAATTTCTTGAGGCGCAAGCCTCGAGGAATCATATTTTGCTCTTATACGTTGTTAAAGTAGTTTGGTCCCACCATAATTTCAACTCCTTAGTCATAAGACGTTCGAGTTTTTTCATATTCATGCTTAAATCTATAGAGTCTATGTCATTGTGTTGTTCCATCCTGGAAAACAGACGAGCAACTCTTTGGCGTCTAGCAGTGAGCTCTGTTGCAATGTCTATAAGATCCTCAGCCATATTTTCCCCCCCCCCACCCCCCAAAAAAAAAAAATACACGGAACTTAACCAAATAGTGTTACGTGTATATACAATAAAAAATCACACCGTTGTCGTATCAAAAAAATAAGAAGCTTGTAGTTGTAGCTACACCTTATAGGCAATATAGCAGAAAAAAAAAAACGGTGCTGTATATCTACGGTTGAGCACGGACTTGGCTATTCACAGCAGAAATGAAACAAAAGTGTGGTAGTCAGCTCAATGGTCGTTAGATGACGAAGGTCACGCCGGACGGAAACGCCGGTTGCGCTCTCTTCTAACATCGCACGCGCGCTACTTTTTAGAGAAAATATTTTTGAATAAAACTTCGGAACATTTTTACATTCAAGATGTGTGGTGTTCTCGAGGTCTTTTTTATTTCTATTGCTATAACATGTTACAGGATCACGGGGTGCTTTCTGTCCGTCCGGGCGTGAATTCGCGCTGTCAACGACCAGGTGAGCTGAACACCCCAACTGTGTGTTGTTTCTATTTCTGCGTGAAAAGCCAAGTCGTGTGCTCCGTAGATATACAGCACAGTTTTGTGTTTCTGCTAGTATTTAATGACCAGAACATGTTTTTATTTTTGCTCTTGCGTTTCAACAGTTGTAACTTTTTTAATTTTTTCAATGACGGCAGTTGGATGAGGCCTCTGTGTGTGTAGTGCGGGACAAGTTGTACTTTATGGGGGAATAGTTTAAGTTCATTAGAAAATTATTGCGAATTAAAAAAAAATTTTTTTTTGTTTTTATTTTTTTTTTACACCATTCCACATTCCACACTTTAATAACTTGTAGATTCATTCTACAGATTATTGCGGTCATGTGGATACCTAATATGTGTAGGGTTTTTTTTGTGTAATGTATGCACAAATTATTTTTTATTAATTATTTATGTAGATTTTATTTATTTTTTTATTAATTTTTTTACACTTTTTATATATTTATTCCTTTTTTTTAATCCCATGAAGAGAGAACTGTTTTACTTTTTTTTTTTTACACTTAATAATGTATTAGCATATTCATATATGCTAATTACCCCACGTACCCCCCCTAATTGTGTCAACCCCCCTTATGACACAGGCAGTGATCTGGACAGCAACAGTGTGTCCTGATCACTGGCTTGTTATAGATAGAGATGGTTGGGCAATCTAGGTCCCCAGGACTGAAAGTGACAGCCGTTCCCTGGGCTCTGTAGGGTGGGGGGTACAAACGGGCGTTCCGTCACCGACACGTACGCACCGCCGCAATCAAAGGTTAAAGCATTCGGGTTGCGGCCGCCGCAAACCCTAAGTTTTGCAGCGACGCCAAAAAGACGTCACTGTAGCGAGATGACGCCCCAGCCCGGCCTCACGCACTCTAAAGACCGAGATGCGATCGGTTAAGGGGTTAAAGAGAAAATAGGACAGGCACACAACTAGTGAGAGAGATAGGACGCTGTTCCCAGGCACTGTGCACCTTAAAAGTCCAAGATGCTGAACTGTTTTATGAGACTATTTTACACCCTCAAATCTTATTAATGGGTAGGTGTTAGCCCCGCCACCGAAGGCTAGCCAGTTATTCACATGTTTCTACCTATTCAAAGTAATAGGTTTATCAGTTGAGGTGGGCGGGGCCAGCCTCAGATGGGCGGGGTTTGAAAAAAACTGACTCTTTGAATGACTCTTCCAAATGACTCTTCTGACTGAAAACGGCAGGATATTCAGCATTAATTCAACGAAGAACCAGCAGCATCTTACAGAATAAGGGACACAGCACTGGAAACAGCAGGTCTGACACTAGCTTGTTCCGTCCTCAGCAAGGGGGGCATAATCTATGTGACAGGTTCTCTTTAAGCACCATGCACACACATAAAGTGGGGGGCAGGAAGAGTGGAAGAACATACACAACAGTCACCTTACAACTTGCTTTATTCCTTGTAATAGAGTGATAAATAAAATAAAAGTCTATATAATAGGTAAGGGATCATGGGAGTGTTAGCCCTTGGTTATCCCACCATTAGAAAGCTCTGGCAACATCAAATCAAGAGTGCTGCACATAGCTTGGAAATGTAATAAAAGATTACTACTACTGAGCTATGTAGGCAACACCTTGTGAGCATTTAGACAAAGGTATTTCTATATCTTTGGATTTTTTAACGAGTTCAAAGAGCCCACTTGAAGTTGTATACAGTATACTTTGCAAACTAAAAGGACAATTCAGCTTGAAATTAGATTGTAATTATTTATATTACCTATTTTGTGCTCTATTTTCATTACATAAGTTAATTACATGTGTTATTGCTTGTTCACATAGAAAGGGAATTCAGAAGAGTGCAGAGTATTGTGGAAGTATAGAGAAAACACCTTTGGAACTAAGATGTTAGGTCACATGTAAAATATAAGAATGGATTTACTGTCTCAGTTACATAGTTACATAGTTAGTACGGTTGAAAAAAGACACGTGTCCATCAAGTTCAACCAAGGGTGGGGAAAATGTGACTTAATCTTATTAAAATAGCTAATCTAAGAATGGAAATATAAAAACAGATGCAAAAAAACATTAAAACAATTCACTGATTTATTTCACTTTTAATAAGAAGTGAATTTTAAACATTTTCTGAGGCGTTTTCCCATTGCTTGGTCAATAAGAGGTCAATAGTTAATACTAGGTCAAAAACACTGGTCAATAAGAGTACAATAACTGAGTCTCCTAATGGTCATTTGAATCATTGGATCACCTCAGAACTTTTTCCCTACACTGTACCACTTTAGATCCAGCGCTGTGCAGGTACTATATCTCAGGACCATTTTTGATCGAAAATAGCCATTTTTACAGTCATCAAAACACAAACGTACAGTATACTGTAATGCAGTGCACACAGTACAATAAAATCACTTGCATACTTTGTAACACAGTAGTGTAACATACAGCAAAGGCACTATACTATACATTATGCACTAGCCTATATTCTGATAAAGTTTCACATCAAATAATAAAGCAAGAGACAAATGATAAAGGCTGGGGGAGTAGTAAAAAGGAGTGCGAGTGGGAAATCAGAGGCCTGGAGCTTTGCTTAAAGACAGACACACAAGGGAAGAAGAGAGGTATTAATCCTCTTCTTCATCAATTTCCAGAATGTCCGTGATGGTATAATCTCTGAACGGGCTGTGAACCAGCCTGAAAGGACATTGTCTCCCAGTTCACAACCAGGCATTTCCTGGAAAGTCACAAAGCAATTCAGGACCATTTCCATTCATTGTGATTTACTAGCCTTGCAGCCCATTTGCTCTGTTGGTCTGATCAGTAGGTGACCAGTAACCTTTGCCCTTCTACCTGAAAAACAGCCACAGATTTATCTTTAGGGAATGCTTCATGGGAAAAAAGTATGCAAACTAACACTCCTCAGAAGGAAGAAAACTATCTATAGCCAATCCAACTATAACTATATTAGCCAAATTAGCCAAATTAAAACAGAAGACTCTGGTTTGGGTAATATGAGATAGACTTCTTCCTTCTGGAAGAGAGTTCATTTGTATACATCACGATCATGTCACTGGATGCCTAAGGGTCTGAATTCTGTGTTTGCTTTTTAGGGCCTGCCAGAGGTAAGGTTCAGTAGGGTGCCTGGCACTGACAGATATGATATAACGCACTTTATAAGTAAAGAGGTATATTATTTGAGCAAACAAATGATTGCGTATTTAAGTCCACTAGTGGGACTAAAAATAATAATAATAAAAGTTTAATAAACACATAAATAAAAAAAATCCTAAGTAAGATAAAAAAATTCCAATTTTTCCCATTACAAAATTCCTATCTATAGAAAAAAAAGAATAAACAAAACCTATTCATAATTGTTATTGCTATGACCCAAACTACAAAATTATCACATTATTTATCTTACATGGTGAATAGCGTAAAAATAAAATTAAAAAAGTCAAAATCACATTTTTTACTATTTGTCTTCCAACAACATAATAGAAAGTGATCAATAATCCTTATGTACCCAAAAATGTTACCAATAAGAACTAAAAGTCATCCTGCAAAAAAAAAAAAGAGCCCTCTTACAGATCTGTCAACAGAAAAATCTAAATGTTATATGTTTTGAAATATGGAGATACATTAACAAACATTTTTATTTAAAAAACATTATTGCTGTGCAAAAGTGAACGAAAACTACCCATAGAAAAATTTTATCACAGTATGTTTACCATATGGTGAATAGCGTAAGTTGAAAAGGGGAAAAAAAAAAACTGTGGAGGAATTACTTGGTTGTCTTCCAGTCCTTAAATTGTGTTTTTAAAAAATTAAAACCCGACTTGAAAAAAACAAGCCCTCATATGGCTATTATAACAGAAAAATAAAAAAGTTACGATTCCTAGAACGCTATGATGAACAAAATGAAAAAAAAAATCCCCTGGTCCTTAAAGCGGTTTTGCCAGGACCTGCCTTATCTGCTAAGAAGCAAATGTAAAAAAAGCAATGCTGAGCTAAGAGAGAGAGAGACACAGCCAGAGCACAGAGCCATGCATAAGGGATCGTGTGCAATGTTCACTCAAATAATCAAACTACAACTAGTGGATTCTGTATACAAACAACAACAGCTTTCTCCACAGCCTCTTGAAAGCTGCTTCAGCCTCTGGAAAGCTCCTTCATGCTTCCTGTCACCAGATAAAGCAGGGATCTACTCAGATAATCACACTACAACTAGTGGATTCTGTATACAAAACACAACAAATTTCTACCCGGTGCCTTGAAAGCTTCTTCAACTCCCTCTCATCAGATAAGAAGTGTGCTCTGTGCAAGCCCAGCCAGCAGCTCTTGACACTCTCCCTAGTCGTATCTAATGCAAGCTTTTAAGTAACTAAGGGCAGGTAAGGCAGCCTGTAGCTCTCTCAGGCTGCAATTTTTTTAATCACATATATTTAGAAAAGTGATAAAATACCCATTTTGGAGGATCCCACGTCAACATTACGTCGTGGCAAAACCCCTTTAAGGGAATATAGTACAAGCGATTGCATGTTCAAGTTCCCTAAATGATCAAAAAATTGCATACACTTCAAATTGGTACTAGACCTTGTCCTGTAAAAGATGAACCGTCATACAGATCCGATGGAATAAAAATAAAAAAGGTTACGGATCTCAGAAAATGGTGATACAAAGCAATTTTTTTAAAAGATTTTTTATGTGTAGTAAAACATATTAAAAACAATAAAAAATGTGTTTCGTTGGAATCATATTACCATGCAAAATAAATATATAATGTTCTTGATTTGGCTTGATAAAGTAATGACTTAGAAGCAAGTCCCCCTAAAAAAACAAACAAGTTGCGCAACGTCATTTTTTCCAATTCCATCCCACAAAGAATATTTTTGGGCTCCCGAATACATTATATAGAGTATTAAATGGTACCATTAAAAATACAACCCGTCACCCAATAAAATAAGCTCTCATAGCATTGTGGTAGTGGAAAAAATAAAAGCTAGTTCTTGGAAAACAAAAATGACAAATCAAAAATAGTATAGACCATAAGGGGTTAATATTATACTAGATTTAAGAACATAAGAAAATACAAATTACACAATTCTTGGAAACATATGTGATTCTAGCACCTCAAAAATGAATATTATGTACTAAAATCCATATTTTATTGATAACTTTAAAAAATAAATGACACAATTAGTCCTCTATTCTGATGTGTTTCAAGCCATATTCCTGCTCTAGACTCAAAACTCATAAGAGTAGAGGATTAATTATGTAATTTTAAATAAAAATGTAACAATAAAAATGGATGGTAGCAGATATGATTCATTTTATAGGTGATGGAACTACATCTGTTTCAAAGAACTAACAAATAGAAGACTACCTGACATTGGATTCGAGGTGAGCTGTATCCACATGACTTTACTCCATATTGAGATAGTCAAGATGATTGTCTAGAAAGCTGTAGTGGATGGTGAGATATGGAGCCTGAAAATCAAAAGTTCAAAACATTGTTACACTTTTTCTTGGCACTGTACCTACCTTTTACCTTTACTCCATATTAAATTAATTGCACAGTACTTTTTATTTTGGCATGGTTGACCACAGACGAAGCCTAGATATCACCATGCTCTTTCAGAGGAGGTCTGAGTAGAAAAAGATTAAGGAGCCCTAATCACCATAGAACTCTGAAATAACAGAGTGGGGTTACCCAGGTGGGCTTTGGAGGAAACGGTAGCTACATTGCCAAGAAAAAGGGTAACAATGTTTTGAACTTTTGACTTTCAGGCTCCATATCTCTCCATCCACTACAGCTTTCTAGACAATCATCTTGACTATCTCAAACATAAATTTGACTTGCAACTATTTAGCATATGCTTAGTTATGTAGATTCTTGTCATGTAACTGCATTGTTACAGTTTTTCTCCCAGAGGTGAAACAATCTTTTTCTTCTTGTACACTACAAATTACAACCTGTTCTCACATTCCCAAATAGCTCCGTGTGTTATTAGGTTGATTCCCAAAAGGTGACTTGTTTGAATCGAATAGCAGCCATGAAGAAGATTTCCCTAGAAAAAAGGAAACCACATCGATAGCGGTATCTCGGCTAAGAAAATTGCCAAACTACATTGTAGGAAGGCCATGACAGCTGGAAGAATATGAAATGAAGCCTGTTCATTCATTCCAAACCCAAGAGGTGGACGCCCAGGCAAAATATCGGAGTCAATAAGTTGGCGCATCACAAGGTCTATCAGTTCTAACGCGACAGTCACGGCAGTGGAGGTGGTTCGTATGGTTCCTAATATTGAGATCACAGACGTCCATGCAAGCACCATATGACAATCATTACACAAGTCTGGAATGATGGCCCAGAAAAAGGTGAAGAAGCCTTGACTTTAATATCATCATAAGAAGCGTCGGCTCAAGTTCACAAAAAAGTCTGAAAGTGGACAGTAGAAGTTTGGAAACAGGTAACTTGAAGCGATGAGACGAAAATCAATAGACTGGGCTCTGGTGGGTGTAAACAGGTCTGGAAGAATCAAGGGAAAAGGGGGCCAATGGATCGAAAAATTTAAGAAACTGTCAAGTTTGGTGCAGGAAGCTTGATGATACAGTGTTTCACAGCCAAAGGCATTGGATACTTCACCAGGATCGATGGTGATCTCATTGCTGAGCCATGTGTAAGTATCCCACAAGATGAATTACTTTGTACTCTCAAGTACTATGGGTATTAAAAGGATGGCATAGTGTTACAGCAGGACAACGACCCAAAGCACATGTCTATATTGACAAATAAATAGTTCAATGAGAATGAATTAGAGCTGCTGGATTGGCCCCCACAACTCAATTGAACACATGTGGGTAGAGTTGAAGAAAATGCTGCATTCGTATCCAAGTGAGTCGACCAGTATGCACCAACATTGGGAACATGTAGAAGTGACCATCAGTCGAGACATGCTTAAATCTGATTGAAAGCATGGCCAACAGGATTCAGGCAGTGTTGAAAGCCAAAGGTGGATTTACAAAATACTAACAAAGCAATAAAATCTGAATTTTAGGTGCAAACAGTAACAATACATTTAAATCACAAGAATCTGTATAATTAAGCATATGCTAAACAGTTGCAAGTCAAATTTATGTATCAGATAGCCAAGATGATTGTCTACAAAATGATGGCAGTCTCAAAGCTTTAGTGGTTGGTGAACTATGGAGCCTGAAAGTCAAAAGTTCAAAATATTGTTACCCTTTTGCTTGGCACTTATGTGCATTACACGGATGGTCTGTTGATTCCAATAGGCACTGTGCCATTCTTCCTTTCTCTTCTGGAGGCGCTGCAGAGTAATTGACCACTTGCTACTCTGATCTGCTTATGGTCTACAAAAAAGCAGTGAATAAACCATGTACTACAAAAATGTAAATATTACCAAATTAATTTAAAGACATCCCTAGGTTTTTAAAAAATTGCTGCATTTTTTAACTGTGTGTGTTCAAGCTGCTAACAACTTTTACTTTTGTTAATACTAAATTACATTTTTTATCTGAAAAAAAACCACATAGTCTATGCATAGTAATGCACTGGGTAATACTGTGTGCTGGCATGAACCAGAAAGCAGTGTTCCAAACATTAGTAGAAGTATTTTGTAAATTGCATTGCCCTTTGGCAAGTTTTCTTGAAATTATCCCATGTTAATAGGGTATCATTGCTGTAATTTCTAGCTATTGTTATATATAATACAGCTGATAATTTTCAGATACAGATATCACCAACTGCTGACAGCAATGAGCAAATGTTTAAACAACGTTTACTTTATTTTCTTCACGAAAAAAACTATTCAACACTTTTAAAAATACTTAATTTTCTATTGTGAATATTACCATTAAGAGGTGCTACATGCTCACTTTAAAACATGGATTCAAATGGAAAGACAAGATTTTAACTTTTTCTTGGTGAAGCTGCCAAGAACCGGAATTTGAGAAAGAGCCATTAATTAAAAACAATGATCCAAGTTTTTCATTTGTAAATATATGCAAGTCCCTAATTTGGGAAAAATAATTGCTTCCTTGTCTGTTGTCTTTCACTTTTGGTCCTTATCGCCTTCCAACCTTGCCATAGACCAAATGTGAATCTCAAAGGAAAGCAGAAAATCCAGATGGCTGTGTACTGATTGTGAATAAATTAGATGAGCAAGCCGTGTTTTATCATTTCTCCATTCAAGTGATACAAGTAGTTTAATAATGTACAATATTATTCTGATCTTTCAATTTGTACTTTATTTTACTCCATTATTACAGTTTGACCTGCCCATAATATTGAAGCAAAATGTGGATGAAGAGTGTTCAGTAATTTTCAGATAATATGAGTAATAAAAATTAAGTGATAATCTTCTCATATGCTGTACTATACCTGTCCCAATATGCATTTCTGGGTTTGAGCCAACAAACAGTATTATTATATTTTTATTACAATTTCATCACTCAATTATTTTTCAACTGCAGCTGCACAAAATTCCACAGGATTGACACAAAATTCATAAAACGATCTTAAGCAATTTTACTATGATGTGCTGAGATAAGAAAGAAATGTATTAATCACTTAAAGAGAGACTTTCCTTTTATTGAGATTTGCTACATGCTATTCACAATTCTCTCAGTTGCTCCTGAGCAACAGTACGTACACGGCACTCTGCCAGTATTCCTTGTTGTTCTCAAGTGCCAGTTTGTAGCCTGACAAAATTTTAAATCAGGGATATTTTAGTGAACGTAAAGCATTTTTTCCTAAAGAGGAAGTCCTGTTAAAATCATCTGATCATAGATCATAGATCCACCCTCACTAATAGTATTTCATTTTGGATTCATGTCAAAGTCAACCTGAATCCAAATACTTCAGGTAGTACCAAATTAATTTTTGGCAAAAATTGCCAAAAAAGGACTGTAACCATAACCGTAATAAGTGTTGTTTAAGGAGTTTTACAGGGTTGATTTGCTAGTCTACTAATGCAATGCTTCCTTTATAGTCTAACTTTCATTCCAGCATCCTATCGGTCATCACTTCTGGTTACTTTACAATAGGCCTAGAGTTATAGTAACCTGAAGTGAAGTTGAACGTCATGTCAAACCTTATTCCAGTTACTCCACCATAGGCCCAATATTATGGTGACCTGAAATGATGTTGGATGTCCTGTACAACCTTATTCCGATTAGTTTACTATAGGCCCAATATTATGGTGACCTGAAATTAGATTGAATTTCATGTCCAACCTTATTCCATTGTGTTCACTATAGTCCTATGTTATGGTGACAAGAATTTAGGTTGGATGTCATGTCCAACCTTATTCAAGTTAGTTCACTATAGGCCAATGTTATGGTGACAAGAAATTAGGTTGGATGTCATGTCCAACCTTATTCCAGTTAGTTCACTATAGGCCCCATGTTATGGCGAGCTGAGATGAGGTTGAATGTCATGTCCAACCTTTTTTTCTGGTTAGCTCTATATAGGCTAAATGCTATGTTGACCTGAAGTGAAGTTGGATGTCATGTCCAACCTTATTCCAGTTCCTTCAACAAAAGCTGAATATTAAGGAAAGTGACATTGTACGGGATGTTGGACCAGAAGTTAAGCCACAATGGGAGTATTACATTGCCAGACCAGTAAGTTAATCTCTTAAAACTTTTGATATGGGTTTTCCAGTTCATCCAAAAATTAAATTCTAAGCTACTGGTGCACATTGAAATAAAGAATCTATAATCATCTTCCGCTTATCCTTCTCCCCTGTCTTCTGTTTTCTGACCGGTTGTCATTGTTTCACTGCTAATTGGCTGCAGCAGTCACGTTCCATTCCTTTACATCACCATTAAGAAGTGAACAGCTCCAAATGGTGATATAAGCAAAGATATTTGGCTACTGCAGCCAATCAGCAGCTGAAGCAATGACAACTGGTCAGAAAAAGAGATAAAGTAAGCAAATAACTGAGGAGAGCCAATGCTGGAACGGATGAGTGGAGGAAAGTGAGTATAATTTTATTTGAATGAGTCCCAGTAGTTTATAAATTGATTTTTATATAACCTGGGCAATTTCTATAAACAACTGAGGGTTACTGTTATAGTTGGGAATAGGAACAGGTTTACAGAGAACATTCCAGTTTACGATGTCCCAAATCCCAATTTTTTAGAACCTGTTTTAAACAGACCAGAGCTACATTTGAGCAACACTACACACTAATTTTGAAGATGAAAAGTCTCTTACCTATTTAGCATTGTTTTGAGACTACTAATCAATAATTTTTGTTTAGAATGTCATACTTCTAGTAAAATAAATCTTTAAACATCGTAAAAATATCAGTACTGGAAATCAGCGGTGGCTGTAGACCTTGGACTTTACTAAGGTTATCTCAAATGTATGTAATGTGGAATCTTTTTGAGAGGACCTCTAATTTCAGTCATAAATGTTCCTTATGAACAATTTCTTTTTAATTGCTTACAGAAGCTAAAAATATCAAGAGTGTTTACAAGGAATCTGTTGTGAGAACATGGCTGCCAACACTTTAAAATATTCTCGGACATATTTTACATCAAGCTTAACATGCAGTAGTATGTTTAAAGTATACATTAGCAGTAGCAAAAAGAGAAAAGGTTGACCCAGCATCCTTTTAAATGTGTATGGTTTTCCTTGTTTTTACTGTAACACTATTTCTGAGGAAGCGCCGGTGTACAGCGTGAAACGCGTCAAGTGAAGTGTTCTTTTTTTATGTTTTTTAATAGTGTGAAGGTTGACACTCCTTTACATCTTTTAAAAATAAAATACTTTTATTTTAAACATCGCTTCGTCGCCTCATCCGAGGTTTTCTTCTGCTACAAGCGCCGGGTCCACCTTTTCTCTTCTTGCTTCTGCCTCGTATATCCATTGCTGCCGGAGTGGCTTTGGAGTTGGAGACCTGTGGCTGCCATGTGAGAGGCTCGGACGGAGAGCCCTGTAAGCACTTATGAGAGTTGCGCCTCTACACTAGTAGCACAACTGTGCAAGGTGAGCATAGCTGCCACCTAACATATCATATAGCTACTTTTATCGTTACTTTCACTATTGTGTGCCCCCTCTGTTTTTTGCTTTTTCTTTCCTCTGTAAAGAATACAATATCTTCATTATTTACTGTTAACTCGTGTGATCCTATATGGTACATAGCATGAGGTACACGAATGACCCATGGTTCCATATTACAGATCCACAGTACCATGTCGGTTCCATAAGAATAATAATACAATAAAGAATGCCACAATATATTTTCTCTGACTTTTACAGATACAGTTTCCTTAAAATATTTGTAGTGCTAAACGTGTTTATCAGTTACAAAATACATTTTCAATCATTTCACAAGAATTTCTGTTAAGAACAAACTTAATGCCAATAAGCATAAATATAATATATCCATAGCTAAGGAATACTAAACCATAATTAGTAAACAGCTTAATTAAAATAATTTCTTGGGTAATTAGCAGAAAATACTTCTTTCTCTGTTTTGCATACCATTTGTTGTCCTCTGTTTGTTAAACTGTGCCTGTCATTCAGACTTTGCTTCAGGTAATTTTTTCTCACTCTGTGGGGAGAACCTTCAAAAATTACATCTGAATTTTAAAATATTTTGATTATCATATTTATCTAACTCATCCTGGTTTTCACTTCATCTTCTATATGTCCCAGCAAAACACCACCCTGGGAATTTAAGACCTGAAGATGAAATTCTGCATAATGCCATTATACAGATTCCAAAAATACCCTCCTGAGAATGCAGTGAATCAATCTAAAATCAACAAACAGTACAGTTAATTAATGAGTACACCATAAGGGAGTTTTTTTTAAACAATGTTGACTGCTGCTGCCTCAGGACCAATATTACCAGAAGTTATTGCTGTTTTGAAAGCTACGACTTCTAGGTTTCTCTAGAGCATCATTTTGTCTCTATTAGTTGTTTCACACTGAGAAAGTTTTTTTTTATATTTGCACAATTAATAATGAGCGATCATTTACAGTCAAAACTTCCTAATAATGGCAATAAAGCATACATAACTAAGAAATTTAGACTTGCTATAACAGAAGCCAACTCATACCTAGTAAAAGAAAATACAAATAAAATAAGCATAGACCAATCTGCTCAGACCAATCTGCACCAATATGCTATAATTTTGAACACATTCTTCCAAATACTGTATAGATCGCTCTCATTCTGTGAAAACAGCTCTGCACCATTGAGGCAAAGACTTTAGAAGACCTCAGAAGGTGTTTTGTGTGTAATGTACAGGAATAGATGGTATTATACATTACTAGAGCTATGATTTGTAAAATTTCTGTAAGGTGAAATGGTAAACTTTGTGACCTCTGCATCTATGCTTACTACTTAATGTCTATTGATGTGTTGAGTAATGCTTGCTAAGCAGATATGTAAATAAGTTCACAGCCCCTCAGCCTCAGTACGGAGGGGTTCTCTTAGCAACAAGAGGGGAGTAGGAAAGGATAGGTCAATTTAGTGTAAAGTGTATGTGTCTTAGTAGTTGGTTAGTCAGTGGTGATACATTATGAGACCCTGAGAGAGGCTTAGCTGACCCCTGGGCTTAGGGGCCAGGCTCACCCTTCACTCCCTGGCTGCATAGGAGAAGACCTAGAACAGGGAACAGTTCTAAAAGAAAGCAAACAGCAGTCTAGTCTGTAGCAGGACTTTGAATCCAAGGAGACTCATAAGGTAACTCTGGGTACACCCACCTCATGGCTTTTGGGACCCAGCAGCTTCTGGCCTGGCCCAATACCCCAAAATTGTTCTAGAAAAGTACAGATCGCATGGGAGTTATAGCAAGCTCCATGTTTGACTGAAATATGCAAGGCTCTTAAGGGACTTGAAAGTGTGATTACTGCTCCTCCAGTACATGGCTGTGTGGCTTGGACAGATGGAATGTCATTTGAGAAAGGTCTTCTCCTTATGTGTATTATACCTTGCTTAGGAAGTAAAGAAGAGTGTTATTTTAAGCCTGTTAATCCTATGTCTCCTGCCTGATTCTTCTGCACTAACATCATGGACACCTCACCACAACATCCAAGGCAGTTAGAATACCACCACCACTAGAGTGTGTCCTGTCAGAATACCACCATCATCCACAGGTCCCTCTTCACTGTAGTGTCACCTGGGATGCATGAGAGGCATGGTGAGTGCCACAGTGACACAAGTAAGCCACTACTACTCTCATCCTCTCCGTTGCTGCCCCAGTGCTCTTCATGTTTCTGGCACCAAGATAAATCCTGTAACCTGTGAGGAGTGAAGTTGAACTTGAATTTCCAGCATACCCCAAAGATGCTTGATTGGGGTTGTGTCACTACAATATATTGCTTTATTTTTTGGGTTTGTTGATTAGACAATATAGATGTTATCAGCTCTGAGTGCACATAGGTTTCCTTAGGTTACTGACCTGCTCTCCCCTTCTCTCTCTGCTCGGTCCTATCTGCTAGCAGGGAGTGACGTCACCACAGGTTGGACTGCCGACAGCTTGAGAAAAGTGTGTTATCTCAAACACTAATTAGGGGCCGTTCACACGGCACAGTGCAAATAGCGGTTGTAAATCCCGGTATTTGCACTGTTTTGCGGCCATGCACACGGCCACAGTGGGACAGCTTTTCTACGCGGTTTGCAGAGAAAAGCCCCCCCCCCTCCCTTCGCATTGAGATGTTCATATTCCACCCGAAAACCGGACAGAAGAATGAACATGCTCATCGCCAGCGGTCTGAAAAACCTGTGCAGTGGGGACCGCTGCGCGGGTTTTCCATTAAGGTCCATTTTTAAAGTTGACACCCAGTTTACAAAACTGAAAACCATCTATAAAACCAGGTGAAAACCCATGCAGTGGGGACAAGCCCTTAGTCTCCTTTGTTTCTTTACTTTGACATCTGTATCTCTGCACTTAAAGATAACATCTCCTGCACTCATGTCAGTGCTAATAGAAGAGCTGTGAATGCCAAGCTGATTTGCTAATCACTGCTATTGAACCATGTACCACCTGCTCAGACAGAGACAGGCAGCATGATCTAAACCAGCTTTTGACTCAGTGAAACAGCGTGGCGAGACAACCCCTTTAAGAGCTGGAGAATTTGCAGTCAATAATTTGAATCCTTTGTCATGTTTCTCAAACCATTCTTGAACAGTTTTTGCAGTGAAGCAGAGAGAATTAACCTGCTTAAATAGATCATATAGATCATGAAGGGGTGTCCTTGCTCTGCAATAATGTTAAGGTAGGTGGTCTGTGTCAATGTAACATCCACAATGCTAAGATAATAGGTTTCCCAAAAGAATGCTGCCCTTTCCTCCCCTTTCCTTAGAGCAGGGGAGTCAAACTCAGGCCAATGTGCCAAATTTGGCCTGCAGCATAATTATATCTGGTCTGTGAGTTATGGCCAGGCAGTGTCCAGAGGAGAAGAGGGAGAGCCTAGGAGCTATAATTACACTGCTCTCACTCAGCCCCCTCACCCCTGCATAGAGCAGAGGAGGGAACTTGTGGCAGGAGATATAACCCAGACAGCAGGAGGATTGATAAGATAAGAGGCACTCACAGGGAGACACGAGTACCCAGAGCTTCACACTTTACCCTTCCACCTCCTTCTCAGCCTCAGCATCTCTGCAGGCAGCGGGGTACTCTTAATGGAGACGCCACACTGTTCAAAAGATAAGAAGCACTGTAAAGACCAAAGAACACAGGACACAGTGAGTTTACAGACGGCGGTCAGTACAAATAAAGTGGGTATCAGGCTGCTTTCTGATCCTAAGAGCATATCAGGATGTAAACCAGTGGGGGAGAAAAGTACTAGAAGAAAAAGACAGGGTTCTGTCATGCTGCAGCACTACAGAAGAGGATGAGTAAAAGAACATCTGTCGGCTCTTATATAAAAACTATACAGCTGCACAGTGTCTATTAACCCATAATCTACTAAGGTTGGTTCATGACTTTGTTCAAGTTTTAATATTGACCCACTGTGTTTTTGAGTTTGACACCTCAGCCATAGCGCATCCTGATACCATATCTTTCCCAGATAAGTGTCACATATTCGTCCACACAACGTAAATGAAAATGTGGTCCATTAGGCTGGGACATCTTCTTGCATGTTTTGTGCTAACATGCCCATTTTAGAACCTTTAGGCAGGGGACCGATTTCAGTATGGACACACTGAATGGTCTGGATATGTTGAGAAACAAAATTGAGTCAGATACTGAGATGTGTCTGGGCTTTCAGGGGTCCAGTGAAGACTACAAACTTATGGATTTCTGAAATTTGAAGAGCTCATATACTAAAGTATAATCTTATCTAGTGTTTTCAGAAAATTTTCGTATATGCCTACACTTAGGGCAACATGTCCAAAAAGTGTCGTATCCATGCCAGTTTTAGGCGCATTAAATCAGTGTAAAGTGCGCCTGAAAGTCCAATACTTTCTAATAACTGCCGTCAGATATACCTTGCATAGAAAACTTAATGCGCCTAAAAAGGCGCATTGTGCCGAAAAAGGTGCAACGCATCGTAAAGGCACATTGAGCAACTCGCGGCACATAGCATATCATTGGTAGTATATGTAATGCGCCTAACGAGGCGCATTGACCGACGGAGGCGCATAACATATGTAATGTGTCTCAATAGGCGCATTGCGCGACGGGGGCGCACAGTGCACTATATTTAGGCGCATTACAAAGTGTCGTGTCCATTGTATAATGCGCCTAGTTTTGGTGTACAACAGTTCATTTACAACAGGAATATGGCATCAAAAGTGGTTTTGGCACAAAATAGACCAAAAAACTGGCGTTGGCATGTTGGGACATCTTTGATTCAATGTAGAACTTCTATATTTCAAGTAAGGTCTTTAACTAGACTACTCAAGGGTATCAGAAGGAATTTTTAAGGAGTGTTGGGAGATTCAATGATGTCCTTCCACTTCCTTTGTAACGTGTTTTTTGAACTTACCTTTATATCAGAAGTGCTATAATTAATTTATAACAAATCCAGCTATAACTCATTTAAATAATTAAAACATCAATAGTTAGGGAAATTTCCATCTTCCCATAACAGGAGACAAACTACAACTCAAGAAAACTGACTTCGGTCTTAGTAGGCTATAACAGTTTTGTAGAGTAGCAAGACCAATTACTAAATAACCTACAATTCCATCCATTTTTTGTATGTTTTAGTCCAAAGAACCATCGTCCAAGTAATTCTTCAAATTAGAAATGTATCTAGGACCTAAGGAATTTAAATTGTTGATGAAGACTGTCGGGTAACAATTACTAACTGAATATTTCAGTCATTAGAATAATGAATCATTAGAATATCATACAATCCCAGTACTGTTTCTAAATGTAGGTCCTTTAAGTCTTGCTCACATGGTGCATTATCAATGATGTATATCAAAATATTATAAGTATTTGTTTATATTTTTTCCTATATATGAGAAACAGTACAAGGCATTAGCTTTCTGTAACGTTCCCGGTCATAGAAGTGGATCCACTGGACCACCGCATGCGATGGTGTAAGCCACGCCAGGGAGTGGAGTCTAAGTAGGTCCTGGTTTTCACCAGAGCCTGCCACAAAGTGGGATGGACTTGCGGCGGGAGTCTACCAGGTCGCTAGCCCTGATGCGACTTGCTTGCGGTGGCAGCCGAGGTATAGCGTGGTACAGAATCGTAAGGCAGGCTCGTAGTCGGGGACAGGCAGAAGGTCAGGACAGGCAGCAGAGGTTCGTGGTCGAGGACAGACAGGAAGGTCAGGGCAGGCGGCAGAGGTTCGTGGTCAGGAGACGGAGGCAATCGGTACGGTACACGGAAGGTCAGGACAAGACTTCAGAAAACGCTTTCTCTATAGGCAAAGGCACTAAAGATCCGGTAGGGAGTGGGCAGAAGCGCCCAGGTAATATAGAGGCAGCACCCAGTAATTAGCCAATTACCGGCGCACTGGCCCTTTAAATTTCACAGAGCCAGTGCGCCGCGCCGAGCATCAGGCGATTGCTGAGAGACTGGAGCGCGGCCCGTCACCCAACACCCGGACAGCGGCGGCACTCGCCCCAGTAGCGAGGGCACCAACAGAGCTGCGACGGCGCCCGCAGCCCGAGTTGTGGGCTACGGTGCCGTTCGCAACAGTACCACCCCTCCCCCCTTTAGCTCTCCGCTTGTTCCTGGCCTGGAGGAACTTCTGCACCAACTCACGGTCCAGGATGTTTTACTCCAGCTCCTATGATCTTTCTTCAGGCCCAAACTCCTTCCAGTCGATAAGGAAATGCCGCTTTCCCCTGATGGTCTTCATATCCAGGATTTCTTTTACAGCAAAGATGTTGGTGGACTCTGCTTCGGAAGACGGAGGAGCAATCCTCTGGGAAAAGCGGTTCAGGATCAAGGTTTCAACAAGGAGACATGGAAGGAGTTGGGAATACGCATGTTGGTGGGAGCCGGAGTTTATAGGCAGCCAGGTTGATGCGACTGAGTACTTCAAATGGTCCTACATAATGGGGACACAGTTTGTAAGTGGGGACCTTGAGCGGGATATATCTGGCCGTAAGCCACACCTTGTCGCCAGGGGAATAAACTGTCATCAATTCAAAGCATCCGGGAGAGGGAATCCTCCGGCATGCAAAAGGTAGGGAAAATTAAGCGCAATAGTGAAGCCCAGACAATAATAAATTTAACGGAGAGGGGGGTTTTACTCACCTCCCTTGGCTGTACTATAACTGGTACAGCTAAAGTTTAAAACATCTCAATATGGATTATTAGCGCTGCTGCTCTTAAGGACCTGACACTCCGGCGTCCCACGTGGTTCTAGGCGTCCCACGTGGTTCAGCAGCGGGGACGATAATTGATTGTAGAAAAAACACCACAGCTGTGTTTAGACTCATCTCAGCTTTTTCTAGCAGTATATTGTATCGTTTTTATAGATATACTGTTGATCTTCAGAAAGATAAATCCTACCCATTAAGTTGTGGGAGTGGACTCCTCATTGATGCGCAGCGTCCTTTGAAGGACCCTTTTATAACCGCCTGTGTTTTTCTACCAAATCAGGGGAATAAACTGGGGAGGGTCTTCTATTTTTGTCCGCTTGGACCTTCATGCGTGCGGACGCATGCTGCAGAGACTGGAGCGTCTGATTCCAAATGGTCAGCATATCTCGGGCCAAAGTATCCGCTGCCGGCACCTCAGACGGAGAAGACAATGGTAACGGAGGGTGGGGATGCTGGCCATACACAACGAAAAACGGAGAGGTACCAGTGGATTCCGAATCCAGGGAGTTATATGAAAACTCTGCCCAAGGAAGTAAGCTGGCCCAGTCATCCTGTCGGGCCGAGACAAAGTGTCGCAAATAGCCCCCCAAGATCTAATTGATTCTCTCCACTTGTCCGTTCGTCTGCGGGTGGTAGGCCGAGGAGAAATCCAGGTTGACCTGCAACCGAGAGCAGAGAGTCCGCCAGAACCTCGACATGAATTGGACCCCCCGATCCAAGACAATATGCTGGGGAAGTCCGTGTAGACGGAAGATGTGGAGAAAAAGCAGGCTGGCCAACTGGGGAGCAGATGGTAGACCTGGCAAAGGGATAAAGTGCTCTATCTTCGAAAAACGGTCCGCTACCACCCAGATGACCGTGTTGCCCGAGGAGGGATGAAGATCCGTGATGAAGTCCATCACCACATGAGACCAAGGGGTCCTGGGGATGGGAAGAGGCTGGAGCAAACCCGCGGGTTTGTGGCGATGGGTCTTGTTACGGGCGGAAGTAACGCAGGAGTTCACGAATTCCTTGACGTCCCTCACAAGCTCCGGCCACCAGTAAAAACGGGAGATTAAGAGGAACGATTTGCGTGCTCCTGGGTGGTTGGCCACTAGAGAACAGTGTCCCCATTTCAAAATTCTCCTGCGGAGCGCAGGACGGACATAAGTCTTCCATGGAGGCACCTTTCGAAGATCCACCGGAGCCGCAGAGATCAAGCGTTCGGGGGAAATTATATGCTGGGGCATGCCCTCCTCCCCCAACACATCGGAGACATGGGAGAGTGCATCGGCCCTGACGTTCTTCTCTGCGGGTCGAAAATGTATCCGGAAGTCAACGCGCGAGAAGAAGAGGGACCACCTGGCTTGATGTGGATTGAGGCATTGGGCCGATGGGAGGTACTGAAGATTTTTAGGGTCGGAGTAAATGGTGATGGGATACCGAGCTCCCTCTAGGAGATAACGCCATTCCTCTAAGGCCAGCTTGGTAGCCAGCAACTCCCGATCCCCGATGGTGTAATTCTCCGCTGGGGAGAAGGTCTTGGAGAAGAAGGCACGGTGCCCCATCTTGCCTTAGGCCCCTTCTGGGGAGAATTGGCCTGTCCGACCGAGGAGGCACCCACCCAGAAAGAAGGTTTTCTCGGTATGGGTCTGGTCAGGAGGGAATGCTGCCTTAAGTAAACGAATCCCCTTTTTGGCCCCTGAGGCCATGCCTAGGGTTGGAGTTTCTTTTAAGTGCTATAATAGGCGCAACCAATGTTGAGTAGTGCAGAATAAACTGTCGATAGTAATTGAGAAGCCCAGGAAGCGCTGTATGGCTTTGGACCCCCGGCCTAGGCACTGCAAAAATGCCCGACAGTTTGGGCGGACCATCTGAAACCTCGGTCGGAGACGTAACCAAGGAAGGGAGGCTGGTTGGTGGAAGAGAAATTTTCAAATTTTGGTTTAGGGGTGGTTGGCACTGCCACCCCAAACCCCGGCGGACATGGGAGCGATGAGTCTTAGGTAGACACGACACGGTTTAGGAGACCCCCGGAATATATTATTTACGAATTCTTGGAAGATGCTGGGGGCGTTTGCCAGACCGAAGGGCATGCGAGGTAATAAAAGTGACCACCCCGTGTTTTTAAAAGCAGTCTTCCACTCACCCCCCCTCTCAAATGTGAATGAGGTTATGGGCCCCCGTCGCGGGCAAATTTGGGAAAAAAATCTTTGCCCACAAGCCTGAAAAAAGTTCTGTAAATCAATGGAAGGATAGCAGTTATCCCCGTGATTTTTTAGTCCCTTTAAATCGATAAAAGGGTCGCAGGGAGCCATTTTTTCTGCCAAAAAAAAAATCCAGCGCCCCGCGGAGGGAGGTTTTTGGGTATGAAGCCCTTCTGGAGGTTTTCCCAAATGTGTCGATATGGCTTGGGGTTTCCCGGGGCCTGAACGGGTGGGACCCTGCCCTGGGAGGATGGTTCCCCCGGGGCGTAAGTAAAAGGGCAGTCGTAGGGGCGATGAGGCGGGGGGTCTCGGCCTGCTTCTTAGAGAAGACGTCCATAACCCCGGTTTTCCCGGGGGCAGACTGGCGGAGCACCAGGGTGGTGCCCCCAGGAAAGGTTCCGGCAGTCGGGAAACCCAGCGCACAACCTCGCCTGTCTTCCAATTGACGTAGGGGCATGGCGTGCAGCCACGGAACCCCCAAAGGTCGTGGGAAGATCGAGAAACAATGAAGGAGATTTCCCCTTTGTGCAAGCGCCACGTGGGGGTCACGGGTTTGGGGGCCCTGTATCAATGGTGTCCCCAAGGAGTCCCTGTAACCGGGGATATCACCAAGGCTTTCCGTCTAACCATGGAAGCGATATAGAACCCGGGCAGCATGGATGAAAATTCCCCGGGGGAGGAGTCCCGGAAAACAGGAACCTGGAATACAAGTCCCGAGTCAGTCCTGATTCCACGGCTAGTAAAGCGCGGAGAGGATGAGTTCTCCCTAGGGATCCTCCCAAATGGCCTTGTGCGGACGTTTCCCGGACGATGGGGGCGAAGCGGCAGCTCCTCCGAAAATGACCCCGGCTGGCGCAGTTTTCAGGCACAGATTTTTTAGAGCCGATGGATAACTTCCCTGTTCAGAAAGTGGCCTGATCCACCAACATGGGCTCTTCCCCAGACGGTAAAGGAAGTGGCAGTGGAGGCTGCTGGAACCCCGAAGCCAGGTGTGGCAGACGGCGGGGTCGCGCCAGGTCGCGATCTTAGCGAACTCGTCTTGCCTTTTAGCGAAGCCAAAAAGGGCTATGCAGGTGTCCCCGGGGATTAAATTTTCTTAAGGAGGATGGCAAAATCTCTTGCTGCAGGTTGCCCCAAACCCGGGAAAAGGCCTTTTTTTAAAAAGGGGGCACAGGGCGGTGTCATTCCCGGAAGCCTGAGCCCGGGGGGCGAAACTGTACCCCATAATCTCTGACGGGATTCGCCTGGCGCAGGGTTTAAAAATGCCCTCCCGCAGAAAAATGCCCCCGTGGCTTCGAAGACATGGGAATTTGAGGAAAGGGGAAAGAGGTCCCCATTCACCGGATGTCCCGTCCCGAGGGGGGTAGCCCAAGCCGGGCCTTCCGGAAACATTTGGGGGCGTTCAGACAGGAATTGGTCCCCCATTGTCGATATGCAGGTGCACTGGGGGAGGAAACCCCCGCAGACTTAGGGTCGCCACAAAATTTGGCGGCAGCGAAAAAAAAGGGGTTGGGGTCCCAACGGAGTGATTAATGTCTTATTTTTGGCAGTCCCACTGCTAGGACCTATATTCAAGAATAAGGAAAGAGAAAATTTTTAAAATTTAAAAGGGGTCAAAGTTTGTGGAACTGACAAAAATAGCCAAGCACCATACATGACTATCTTATCCATCCCATAGCCTTTGAATAAAGCATTACAGCTCACACTTTAATACTGCTTCATTTAAACTTTTTTTTACTGTGGTCATGCAGTGATGGAGGAACATGGGGCATGGGTCCCTGTTCTAGTGATTGATTGAGTCTGAGTACTCTCAGCAAACACGCATTTTCCCCCATACTGTGATTATGGATAGATGTTGATTGTGGAAATACTCTTTCAAAAGTAACAACTGTACACAGAAAACAGTAAACCGTGTACAATCACTCTAGTAATATGTATGTTCATATGTTTCAGCAGTAAATAATTTTGAATTAAGGTTCTACTATATAACACAATATTGCCAGGGTGTACAGTATCTAGCTGCTAGGGCTCAGAAGAATTACACCGTTCTGTCATTCTAAAATTATCATGTACGATATCAGTTTGACTTCAGTTCACCATCAGACAATGCTGTGATCTCCTCTGAGAACACCATCTTTATTGCTTTTATTGTCATTTTTACTGTCTTTGATCTACTAGGATTAACTATGATCCTAGTAGGCCAGTCATTACAAAAAGCTGCCCTCAAGAAAATTCCTTTGATGAAATACTGATTTAAAGCAGTATTCCCATCTCATTGATGAGCTCTAAACATGTAGGCAAAGTTAAGACTATATTGTTACCAATTACATTTCTCTTTTGATCTTGCTTTATTGTAAAGATGTGGCATGTTATATCCTGCTTGTTTAAAGATGTTTTCCTTTATAACTGACTACATCTGGAATGATGGGTCTGGTGACATCACTCCATGCTATATCTTATCAGCAGCAGAGGGTTGAGTGGCCAGCACCTTTTAGATTTTGGTCTTGTCTTTGTTAATGATAGCTACAGAATTCATTAGTCTTGAGCCATCCTGCCAACGATGAAGAACACAAAGGTACAGTTGCTACAAATCACCTTTATTGGTCCCCTATAGTACCACGGCTGTGCAGAATGGAGATGTGGCAGTATGTTGATGGTTCTATTCTCTATTAATGTCAGTGGAAGTCCCATCTCTAAAATCCACACAGGCAGTCACCTCCCCTGTTCTCAATATAGGTGTGGTTCCCAATTGATATGCCATACATATGTAGAGCTGGAGCCGAAAATTTCCCTCACCACCAGTAGTTGGTACCAAAATACCAGAAAGAAATTTAGGAGGAGAAGTCAGTTCCATCAGAGGATAGATGGATGAGAGAAAAAAAGAGAGAAAGAGAGAGATCTATGCCCCTTCCAGTAAGAGATAATGAGTCGACAGGCAGCAGATAAAAAAAACAGCAGATGCTGGCACTGAGAGAAAGAGAGCTTGGATTACAATGGAGATTACATTGTGGATGGATGTTCCCAACCCACAGAAATGCCACCAAACTTCGTGTCAGAAGCACCTCCATGCCCCAAGTAATACCAAGAAATGAAAGAGACCGTGGACTAAGCCCTAAATATTATTTTATGTTAACAGTTTTACCTTTAACATTTAACCCCTTACCGCCGGAGCCAGTTTTGGTCTCTCTGACAGAGCCCCATTTTTTAAATCTGGCATGTGTCACTGTACGTGAGAAGAACTTTTTGACACTTTAACCTATCCAGATGATTCAGAGACTGTTTTCTCGTGACACATTGTGTTTTAAGATAATAAGAAATTTTGGTCCAAAAAGTCCTTGTTTATTTGTGAAAAATATCAAAGAATCATGAAAAATTTGAAAAATTTACCATTTTCATAATTCAAAAATTTCTGTGTGTAAGACAGATAGTTATTCGACTCAAAATAGCTTATAACTAGCATCAACCATATGTCTACTGTAGGTTGGCATATTTTTTTTAACTGTCTTTTTTTTATTTACATCATTAGGGGGGCTAAGAAATTTAGTAGTCATTTTCAATTTTTCAAGAAAATTTGCAATATACATTTATTTAAGGACCAATGTGATTTTGATTGGTCTGTATGTTAGATACCCCCATAAATGACTTCATCTCAGAAACTAGCATTTAGGAAGTTTATTAACCTATTAGCTGTTTCACAGGAATTAAAGCAAAGTGCAGGTGAAATTTCAAAATTTCACTTTTTTTGCAGATTTTCAAATTTTATCCATTATTCACAAGAACACAGTAGATTATGATCGGGAAATGCAACTTAATATTGATTCCCAGTTTGTGCCATTTTCAGAGATATCTTATGGGGGCCCTAGTGCACAATTTGGCTCAACAACAAGCCCAGAGTAGGAGGAGCACCTACTGGACTCTGGAGTCTCATTTTCATTACGATTTTATTTAGGTGCCATCTCAGGTTTGCAGACGCCCTAAGGTGTGCAGTGAGTATATCGACCCCACAGGTGTTTCACAATTTTTTTTTAGTGTTAAGCTGTTAAAATTAAAAAAATTTTTTTTTTTAAAAACTGAATTTTAGCTGAAAATGTTTCATTTTCACAAGGAATCCCGGAAAAAAAAGCACCAAAATTTTTCTTCCAAGTTCGGCAATACCCAAATGTGGGTGTAAACTGCTGTTTTGGGCGCATTTGGCAGGGGGTACAAGGGAGGGAAACCCCTATTTGGCTTTTGGAACGCAGATATTGGGTGGGACATGTCGCATTTGCAAAGCCCCCAAAGTACCAGAACAGGTAAAACCCTTCCAGAAGTCACCATTTTGGATTCACACCCCTCATCTAGGGGTGGTACTGTGCATTTTGGGCGCAACAAGTGTTCCATAGTTTTTTTTCAGTATTGGGCTATGAAAGGGGGGGAAAAAACGCATTGTTTTTTTTGGGTTTTTCTTAATTTCGCCGGTACGGGATAAATAACAGGATAACTTTACTATGGGGTTTGGGTTTTACAATTACAATGATATAAATTTTATTTTTTTTTTATTTTTTATTACTTTTACAAAATTGAAATAGGTTATATAAAATTGGTTTTTTTATGTTATCTATTTGACAACCACTAACTTTTTTATTTTTCTGTATACGGAGTGATTATGGGCTTGTTTTTTGTCGGTTTGAGTTTTTTTTATCGGCTTTTTATTCCTTTTTAAAGTGTTTGCGGGGATGAAAAATCGCAATTCTTTGATTGTTTTTTTTTTTTTAATTTTTTAACAGCGGTTCACAAGTACGGGTTAATTAATTTGAACATTTATAGGGACAGGTTTTTAAGCAGTGGCAATACCAAATAGGGTACTTTATTTTTTTATCTTTTTAAGGGGGGTTTTGGCGTCTGTAAAGGGGAAAAGGGCGGTGTAACGTGTTTTTATTTTATTTTTTGTGTTTTTACTTTTTTCACTTTTTTTTACTTTTTAAAATTTGTTTTTCACTTTTTTTTTTCTTTTCCTCATAGGGGATTTATAACAGCAATCTTCCAGATCTTCTGAAGGTTGCTGTTAGAAGGCAGGACAGTACATAGGACTGTTGCTATGCACTGGTCGCCATGACAACTGTCAGTCACGATGCCCACAATGCATTGTGGGCATCGTGACCATCACAGAAAGCTCCGGGAAGTGATCTTCAGTTCCCAAAGGGCCCGGTGGAAGGAGATCGCTGCCGCACTAACGTGCCGCAGCGCGCCGAGGAGCAGGCAGGAGGGGCTCCCTCTTCCTGCCTGCAACTTAGCTCCGACGATCTTAATTGATCGTCGGAGTTAAGGGGTTAAACACCCACGGCCGGAGTGAGCTCACTCCGGCCGGGGGTGATGTGGCATGTCCCATGTCGCGATCGTGCGCGGCTCGCCCGCAAGTCCGCGCGATCGTCAGGACGTATGCATACGTCCATTTGCGGAAGTCACTTCCCGCTAGGACGTATGCATACTTCCAATGTCGGGAAGGGGTTAATAAATATCCGGTTGCTTCTGTGATGCACTACTCCTCCAGTTATTACAAATGTCTGAGATGGTAGTACCCCTTTAAGATAGTGGCTTGTACAGTTTATTCTCTGGCCTTTTTGGTAGGCTTAAAAATGGTCCATATGTACAGTATTTCACAAAGTGAGTACACCGCTCACATTTCTGTAAATATTGTATTTTCATGGGACAACACTGAAGATATGACACTTTGGTACATTGTAAAGTAGTCAGTGTACAGCTTGTTTAACAGTGTAAATTTGGTGTGCCCTCAAAATAACTCAACACACAGCCATTAATGTCTAATCCGCTGGCAACAAAAGTGAGTACACCAGTAAGTGAAAATGGCCCATTATGAAATTTTGGTCAATTTTTGTGGGGCACATTATTTTCAACCACTCCCTTAATCGGTTGAACAGGGAATTCATGGGTTCACAGGTTGAAAATCACGGGAACCCTCTTCCACCCCTCCATGACGGTTTTTAAACCGAGAGGGTCCCTCATTTTTGTTTGAGGGGGGGCCCCAAAAAATGTTAAACGGGTTTTTAGTCTGGAGACATGTTTGGCCGCCCAGCACCTTTCCCTCTAAATTTTCTTTAGCAAGGCCCATTTGGTATTTGGGGGGGTTGTTTTTGGGGTTTGTTATCATGTTGGAATACCCCCTGGGGCCTAGTTTCTGGGGGAAAATTTTTTAATCCCTTACTTAAAGTAGTCACAGTACATTTTGGGCCTTCCCATGGTTCCCTCAATAAAGTGTAGCCCCCGAGTGGCAGAACTCATGCAGCCCTTACCATGACACTTTCCCCCCAATGCTTGATGTAGGAAAAGGGAAATTTGTTTTTTACCCCACCTGGCTGCACCCATACACGTTGACAATTGGCCCAAAAAAAAGTTTCTTTGGGTTCATTAGCCCAAGGAAGGGTTTCCCCAGTAATCCTTTTCCCTTTAGTTTGCTTGTTTCAGAAACTACCCCTTTAAAACTTGAGCAATGTGAAAGCAGTTATTTTGGGTTTTATTTTGAAAAGAAAATTTCTCTTCCTTGGAAATTACATGGCAAGGGGGTGTTCTGAGGGAAAACCTGCTTTTGGGTTTTTGGGGCTCCCTTGCTGCAACTCGTTCAAAATTGTTGCCCAATCTTTTTTTAGCCTAGGCTATCTTATGTAGAGCAAAATTCCTTTTTTCAGCCCCTCGAGAGTTATTTGTTATGAGAGGGCCTATTGATTTTAAAAGGCCATTTATAAAAGAGTGTGATAGTGAAAACATAAAAATTTAAACACACCTGCTTCATTAACATGAGCCCTTTTTAATATAATGAGTTACTTAAAAATAGGGGGGAAAAATGGCAAATTGGGTTTAATTTTGCCCAATTTAAATTATGGGTTTTTACTAGTTTTGTTCCCAGGGTTTTTGAAGGTGTGGTCCAAAATTACCAAGCCTTCCCCTTCCCCCCCTTCCCCCCATCAACCCATGGTTTTCCCCAGAGCTATTTTGAAAGTTTTTTCAGTTTTTCCCAAAACAAACTTCGATCCGGGGACTCCCCCTAACAACCATTGTTCCCCCGTCCCCACCTTGGCCCCCCACGCGAAAAAGGTTGGCCGGGTAGTGATTGGGGGTCACTTGTGGGGAAACCCATTCCCCTGAGTGGGCTTGGTAAAAAAACAAGGGCCCTTAGATCTGTTCCCGGGGTGCGTTTTATTTCGTCCCCTTGGGGTGATGGGGGGGGGAATTAATCCCCCCGGTGTCACAGTTGGATCGGCCTTGGACCCTCCCTGTGGGTTTAAACCAAGTGCCCGTGAATAAACCAGTCTTGTTGCTAAAACAGTGCAAAAGATTCCCAAGAAATGCAAAGGTAAACCCACCATGCTGCAGCAACCCCGGCACGGGGCAGCAACTTTTATTTGAATAAACCCCCCCCCCCCCATTCCCCTGTGGCCCCAAATTGACTTTGTCAGCCCCAAGCTGCAAATTTCCCCCTTCAAAGAGTACAAGGGGATTTAAAAAGGGCCTGGGGGTTTCCATTCCCCGTGATCAAATAATGGAAACCGGGTTTCCAAACCAACTTGAGCCACTCCCCTCTGGGATAGGGATGATCCTGTTATGGAAAATCTTGAGGCTTTCTTAGCTGAATTCCACAGCATTTTCAAGAAACCTGCACGTGTATCTTCTGCCGAAACAGCAAGCTTGAACCTGTGTCAAGGGGACTCCTCTGTTGTAGAATACGCTTGACAATTCTGCACTTTGACCTCGGTATTGTCCCAGAATGACGCAGCCCTAAAATCCACAGTCAAGTAGGGTCCCTCCAGCAGGATAAAGGACGTGCTGGCCACACAGACCTTTGCATTGATGTGCGCTTTACTGAGAGACAGGAGGAGCTCCGTCATGAATGCGAACCGGTCCAGTCGCAGGTCTACCCTTCCCTGCTTGATGTTTCCCAAAAGGGCCCCCAAACACCATTTGCTGCCTACTGAGAAAAGCCCATGCAAGTGGACAGAGCACCACTGACCCAGCAAGAGGAGTCCTTGCTCTCGTGCCAGTTGACAGTACACAGGAACATGTTGTAGGAAATGCAGCACGAGGCTCGTGGGAGAGGGCTCCAGGAGGAATAATTCCTTTCTATGTCTGACCATACCAGTGCAAATCTTAACCAGTTCTGGAATTTGTTAGCTTCTGCTTTTTGGACTTGGTCAACGGGAATTTCGGAGCTCCTGGGTTAAGTATATTCGGTGGTCGCTAGAAAATGGTTTTCTCCTTGGCAGTGAATTTTAAGCAACTCATTCGTTTACATGAACAGTGTCTTAGGTGGGGGCAACAAAGGAGAGATGCTTTTACGTGTTAGTTGTGATAGTGGAAACTCCTCATTGTCTTGCTGTTATGTTAATTGTGTGCTGTGTTCTGGTTTTTGAATTGGAATGTGGACCACTCCATCATTTGTCTCTGTGTAATGTATAATTGCTGTGCTGTGTTTGATGTTGATGTGATAGTGGATTAAACTCCAAACATTTGTTTGCTGTATATGTATAATTGCTTGTGTTGTTTGGGTATTTGAATTGTGAATGTGGATACACCTCCTTCTTTGTCTCTGTGTATATGTAATAAATTTCTGTTGCTGTGTTCTTGGTATGTTGAGGCATAGATTTTCCAATCCCCTTTTCCTGTATAATTACCCTGTGTTTATTTGTAATGTGTAACCTACATTTGCCCCCC